>ML361148.1:4425-45088 GCA_005239505.1 Nicotiana paniculata | reverse complement strand
CACTTTAAGTGGAGAAACTCCCGTACCCCCCTTTGGGGCGTAATAAACAGGGAGGTGTGACAAGGTTGATCTCCCCAATGGTATCTCTCGCCGAACCATCAAAAGCGCGGATATGGACATTGGGTCGGATTTTGTCTGTATTGATCTTTATGCTTTGCAAGGTGGAGAGAGGGCATACATCTACGCTCGAGCCTCCATCAACCATGACTCGCTTCACGTAGTCCCCCTCACATTTAACGGTCAAGTGCAAAGCCCTGTTGTGCCCGGCTCCTTCTTCGGGGAGTTCATCATCAGTAAAGGTGATTCTGTTCACCTCAAAAAATCTGTTAGCCATCTTCTCTAACTGATTCACTGTGGTCTTCTCTGAGACATGTTCCTCATTCAGGATCTTGATTAGAACACGAGCATGCTCTTTTGAATGTATGAGCAGTGATAGTAGAGATATTTGGGCAGGAGTCTTTCTCAGCTGGTCAATGATTGAGTAATCCTGAACTTTCATCTTCTTCAAAAACTCTTCTGCCTATTCTTCAGTGACTTGTTTCTTTATTGTCAATTGGCTTTCTCTGAGTTGCTTGGCCTTCCTCAACTCTTCTAGAGAGTAACACCTCCCCGATTGAGTCAAACCTCCAGTTTCCCCCACTTCTTCTACGATTTCCTTGCCTTTGTAGGTCATCACTGTTTTGTTGTAGTTCCAAGGAATGGTTTTTGTGTTTGTCACAGGGGGTTGCATAACAGGTTTGATCATGATCGGCTCTGTTATACCCTTCATACCACCCTGATTCGTCTTTGTTTTGGGTTAGCCTCCAAGGACATAAAACCTTGGGCTTGGAACACTGGAGCGAACTTCCAATATCAAGACCTTGCGAACAAATAAAGTTACCTTTTCTAAGCTCGGGGCGCCTTTTACAATCAACGGCACGTCTCGGCTTGGACTAACTCTCAGTTTGGTTCCCTCTTGCATCGTTCCTACTGTAATTTCCGCTCGACCAGCCAGATTTCCTTCTTGATCTCGGCCAATCATTCCCACAAAATGAACATCATTATGTACTGGAAAGGGGTTGTTGTTCACATTAGGAAGGCCCTCATCATTAGTCACTACAATCAGTTTTTCAGCAATTAGTCTTTCTATGGCTCTTTTCAAGAGTCCAACAGTCATTAGTGCTATGTCCCAGACACCTAAATGATATTCTCATCTAGAATTTGCTTGAAATCCATGTGAATCGGGATGCATATAGTGGGAAGCGAGGGGTCCGATCATGCCTATTTGCTTCAGCTTCTGGAATAAACTAGATTATGATTCAGCCAATTGAATTTTTCCGCCGGCCTCCGCTCTCGACCATAATCCTGCCTGGGACGAGCATTATAGGGTGCCCAAAAATTTTGCTGCTGAGGTCAGGGGATCCTTGGAGCTGGTGCCCGTACTTGGTGATTGGGAGGCCGAGCATAGGACTGAGCATTGAACACTGTATACGGTTGTGGGCCCACAGAGTATTGAGGAATTGGTGGAGGATAATAATGTTGAGGGTAGTTGGATTGCTGAACTTGCACATAAGGGTGCGATGCCCCTCTTTGAACTTCCCTGGATCCTGAAGTCATCATGGACCCTTCATCTCTCTTCTTTCTATTTTCCAAACTTCCCGACCCATTTTGGATGGCTTGAGTAATGGCTTTGAGAGCAACTTGACTTACAATTCTTCCAATCTTGAGGCCATTTTCGACCATTTCCCCTATTTTGATTGCTTCTGCAAAAGGTCTACCCATCGCGGACATCATGTTCTGAAAGTAATCAGGCTCTTGAGCCTCCAGAAAAACAACGATCAACTCATGGTTATCCATGGGTGGCTTGACTCTAGCCGCTTGCTCCCTCCACTTGATTGTATACTCCCTAAAGCTTTCAGTGGGCTTCTTCTTCATATTGGACATGGAATTGCAATCTGGTGCAATATCTATGTTGTACTGCAATTGTTTGATGAAGTCCTGAGCCATGTCGTTCCAGACATGCCAGTGAGAGATATCTTGGTCGATGAACCATTCTAAGGCTACCCCCGCAGGACTTTCCCCAAAATAAGCCATCAACAATTCTTCTTTTCCACCTGCACCCCTCAGCTGGTTGCAATACCTATTCAAGTGGGCAATGGGGTCGTCGTGTCCATCATACTTCTCAAATTTTGGCGTCTTGAACCCTGGTGGCAAATGGATGTGAGGGAACATGCATAGATCACTGAAAGATACACTTTTGTGACCATCTAGTCCTTGTATGTTCTTTATGTTTTGTTCAAGACTTTTCAGCTTCCTGGCCATCTCATCTGGCTCAACTGTCTTGGCAGGCTTTTCATTTTCCACCGGGGACTCGTACTGAGAAGTCTGGTTGTATGGAGACGAGACCCTGAAAGCCATATTTGGAGAGTAGTATTGGCCATCACAAGCATTAGATGGTGGCTCGTTGTTTGAACTCGTCACAGGAGGTGGTGGCGGGATTGTATATACAAGTACGCCAGACATGACAAGAGGGGTGTTCTTGACCGGTGTGGCTGGAGGTCGCACATTAGAGGTTCCAGGAGCGGCATAGAAGCTGTAGTTTGGCACATACCGTGGTGGTAGAATGTGATCGCTCGTTCCATGGAGCGGTGGTTGAGTAGCCAGGGGTACAGTAGAAGTTCCCTATGAGGGACCCTGAGGCGGAGGCTGACCGGAGACCCAAGCCTGATATACATCAGACAGTTGTTGTTTTAATCTTCTTACTTCCACTGACTCTTGCTCAACTGACTGACCATGGGGGTCATCACTGACCAACTCGATTTCATCATTATTAGCCATTGGTACCTTTCTTTTAGATCTGGTGAAGTAATGATGTGTGGCCAGTTTCACCACAAACCAACCACCTTAAGCTTTACTAATAAGAGACAACAAACGTGTTAGGGTTAATCATTTTACACATATGAATCACATGTAATATGACATGTTCCTAACATTGTTACTGTTTCTAACATGCTTTTGTAAGGCTTCATGTTTCATTCCGTCTTATAAGGCTGCTGCTTAATGACGCTCTCAATTTTTTTTCTCTTTCTCATTTTCTTTTTCGCTTCTTTTTTCACTCACCTCATTTTGTTCCCTTATTGAAATATTTCGATCGAACCTTTTAGGGGTTGCCTACGTATCATGTCGCCGCATGAATCATATCATTACGTAGTTTAGGGACACAACCCTTTTTTTTTGTTACAAAACAAACATTTTTTGGTACATTTTCGAATTTTTCTAAAACAAAATCTTTTTTTATTGATTTTCATTTTTTGATACAAGACTCAATAACAAGAATTACATAAAGATAATCATTTAAACAAGACTAGGTTTGACTCAAACAGAATTTTTAAGACAAGGGAAAAATAACAAGACTCAAAACAACAAAAGACTCTTATATACTCAAAGGCCACAAAAGAACAGTCAAAATGGACTGCCAGCTAAAAGAAGATCTAAAATTCTTCTGGAGAATCCACCAGAATTATTGTAGTCATGGAGCTTATTCCTGTGGCTGACCCCCAACGTCGCGGTATATCCTCTCTAAATCTGCATATATGTGACGGGCGACATTCAATGATACTTCAGCAAATCGTTCGGGCATCATTCCTTGACAACTCCTGCAAGCTCGGGAGGTATATGTGGCTACCTCGAGGATCTTTCCCTTAATGTGTTCCTGAGCCAAGTGCAACTCTTGATTTTTCTGACCACGGGTCTCAGCTAGATCTAGTGCATCACGCTCACGCTCCAAGGCCATATCTCTTTGGCGCCGAATTTCCAGTGACTCCCCCTCCAACCGATTGATCGTACTTTGGTAGTGATGTCTTTCTATTTCAAACTCCGCGATCTGTCGCTCCTTGCTTGACTTAACTCCCTCTATCTGATCTCTTAGACCTTGTATTAATGGAGCAAAACCTTTGCGCTCATGATCACAGACCACCTTGAACTGGGCTTCTCTTTCTTCCTTTTGTCGAGCGGTAGTGATCACTTTGTCCTGCCTAATTTGAGCTTTGAGTGCTCACCTCTCTTGTGCCCACTTAGCCTTTTCCCACTCGAAATCAACCTGTTGTATGTCAATTTCTGTCTCCAGAATGCCTTTATCTTCTTGTAAAATGTCAATACGGGATTGGAACTCTAGTGCTACTTCCTTTGTGGTTTCTCTAACTCTGACCTCGATCTTCTCTTCCCAATCAACCACATGCCGTATGGATCTTTCTGGCCTTTGCTCCGGAATCGCCTGGTTGTGAAACCACTCAAGGTACGTAAGGCTTACCCCCCCACGTTCACGATCAGCTACCATCTCGTCCAAATCAGAAAATCAACCACCAAACCAAACCTTTTGTGCATATGACTCCCTTGGAGGTTCCTCAACCTTGAATTCCCACACGAACGGATGCATGTCCTCAGTCAGGGGCCTCTTTTGCTCTCTCCCTAGCTGGAACATGACGTGTAGGGGTGCCTAGGGTTAGAAATCTCTGAAACCCATGAGTATGAAGAACGGACGATACGTCAACATATGCATGACCCTAGCAGAAGGGAACCAATAATAGTTCCAAGTGATTCCATCAGCACTGAATGAACCGGGCAATGTCCGCCAAGCCCTCACCCCCTCTGGAAGATTACAACTTGCGGCCCTGTCTGGGTGACATCCAATGTAATTCAGCCAATTGTCATTGAAATTTATTACTATTGGATGATGATAAAGGTGCTCTATGAACCACATCTGCAGCAGAATATTGCATCCCTCAAAGTAATATTCACCCTCTTGGCAGCGGGTCAAAGCTCAAAAAATATCTCCCAGAATCATAGGAAGAATGGTGTGATCCTCGCTACTTTGAAAAAATGAGACTAACGCAGCTAATCGAGTTCTGATGTGCCCACCACGCTCTAAAAAGACCATGATCCCCAGAAATGATATCATGAACGTGAAGACTCTCAACTCTCTCCATGTGTCGTAACTCAATTGGTTGACGAATTCCGTGCCCGAGATTTCAAACCCTTTCTCGTCCCCAAATCTGTCATAGAGATATTCCAACGGAACCCAACCTTCGTCCAGGCAACTCATTGGAATTCGACGGAGGCATAACTTTTTCAAAAAGTTGTTCACACCAACTTTTCTCGGAGCAACAGGCTTTTTCCCACGAAGGTCCCTCCCTAATCCGGTAAAACCACCTAATTCTTCCAATGTAGGCGTCATTTCACAATCTTTGAACCTGAAGACATTGTTCAGGGGGTCCCGAAAATATACTAGAGCCTCGATTAAATCTCTATTAGGCTTAATCCCAATGATGTTTGTGAGGAATTTGAGGTGCTTAAATACTTGATTTCGTTCCTATGTCGCAAAACTAGCCCACCAATTACAGAGACTACTCGGGGTCTTATCTCTTATCAAGAACATAGGAGGTGTCTCGTCCCTTACCCTTTTCTGATTGCTTCTTTGTGGAGAATTCATGGTGAACCTAAGAATAAGATAAAACGGGCCATGACTTTCCTAAGCTATATGAAATTCTGATTATTCCTTTTTATTTATTTATTTATTTTTTACTCTTTTTTTAATAAGAAAAACACCATTTAGGACTCGATCTATTTATTATTTTGAAATCAGCAGACACAAAAAGTAGGGAAATGACGATTATTATATAAACGGCCTTTTGATTCTTCCATAAAAGGTTTAAAGAATTTTTCGGTAAAAACGACATATATATGTCACGACCCGAATTACCCTCTGAACAGACTCGTGACGGCACCTAGTCTCTACGACTAGGTAAGCCTAAAATTTATGGAAAATAAGGCAAAACAATAATAGAAACAGTAAAGAAGAAGAAATACTATAAAATTTAGCCGCTCGGCATTTACAACTTTTACTTTCCCAAAACTCGGAACATCACAAAGTCACTAACTCTGAACTACTGTAGCCCTATACAAGGAATAAGAAAAGTGTATCAATATATCTCCTATATCTATACTAGAGTAGGAAGGGGACTCGTGAGATCCTGCGGACGCGGCAGAATTACCTCGCGGTCTCCTAAGAAGATGCTAAGATACGCCTAGCCACTGTACGGTGCACTGGTACCTGGATCTGCACATGGGGAAAACATGCACAGGAAAGGGCGTGAGTACTCCACATTCGGTACTCAGTAAGTGCCAAGCCTAACCCAGTCAAGTAGTGACGAGGTCAGGTTAAGGCTACTGAGTTTTAAAACAAGTCAATCATAAATTTAAAATAGTGAAATATAGATAAGCAATGATAAATAGGATTAATGGAAACTGGAAAAAAATTAATAACAGAAAGAGAGCCCTCGACTCAGCACAACATATATCTCAACAGTAAATATGCAATGCAGTACAAAGGGAAAGCTCCTGGATATCAGTCTGTAGTCCCAATATAAATATGCTATGCAGTACAGGGGGGAAGCTCCCGGATCTTCGACCTTAGTCTCAATTTAAATATGCATTGCAATACAGGGGGAAAGCTCCCGGATCTCGGTGTGTAGTCCCAATTTACATATGCAATGTAGTACAGGGGGAAAGCTCACGGATCTCGGTCCGTAGTCCCAATTTAAATATGCAATGCAGAAGTATGTCATTTACGGCTTAATTAAACAATTCAGGAAAAACAACAGGCAAGAATAAAATATAACTACCTAAGCATGGTGCAACTAGTAGCAAATAAGAGGAAATCAACTAAGGACAAGTACGCATGCTTATTCTTAAGCTAACTACTCAGTTAAGACAGGAAACAGTAATATAGGAATAACAATGAGTGATGCCATGGAAGGAAAAGTGGAATTTTAGCAACAATGACCCGTGTACGCCCTCGTCACCTCACGTACACGGCGTCCACATAACAAAATCAGCATAAAAATGCCTAAGGGGAAGTCCCCAACACAGAGTTTGGCAAACCACTTACCTTGGCTGCGCTAATCAACTCAATACCACACTCTTGCCACGAGTATCCAACTCTGGGTGCCCCAAATCTAATCAATTCGATTGCATAGTGTAAATATCATTTCAAGGAGACAAAATAGCTAATAAGTTTGAAGTTGATACGCGAAATTAGGAAATTCGCCCAAAAAGTCCCCCGGGCCCACGTCTCTGAATCGGGTAAAAATTATATTTTTCGGACACCCATTCACTCACGAGTCTAATCATATAAAACTCTCTCAAATTGGATGTCGAAAACCAACTCAAAACTCAATAATTTGGTCTATGAAGTTCATCCAATTTTTCCTAAATTTTCCACCCAAATTCGAATTTTAAAGACTAGATTTAAGTTAGGAATCATGGAAATTAATCTAAGTTGGGTAGAAATCACTTACGCAAGTTACCAGGTGCAAAAGCCTCCAAAAATCGCCTCTCCCGAGCTCTCAAATTCGAAAATGGTGAAAATAATATAAAACCTCGGACTTGGGTCTTTAAAAGACTGCCCAGGTATTTCTTCTATGCGATCACGTACAATGAGTCGCGATCGCGGAGAGTATTCAGCCACGCGCCTAAAAACCTTCATCGCAATCGTGACTGCGATCGTGGAACTTCATGACCCAGAGCTACACGATCGCGGTTGGGGCCACGTGGCCTCGTAGAGCAAATATTGAAACTCCCCCAAACCAAGAATACTCTATGCGAACGCGGTCCAGGTCATGCAATCACGAAGACCAAGATTCCAACACACTGCGATCGCGGACCTCTTCTTGCGATCGCAGAGAAAAAATCGCAGGACCTCTCACATTTACCTTACGCAATCGTGGGTGAACCCTTGCGATTGTAGAGAGCCAAATATTGCTGTAGAAAAACTAGAAAACCAGCTAAGGCTATTAGGCCAAAAATGCGCGTTTGAACACCCAAAACACACCCGAGGCCCCGGGACCTCAACCAAAAATTACCAACCAACCCTAATACCTCATTCAAACTTGGTCGAGCCTTAAAAACACATCTAATAACATCAAAATCATCAAATATGCATAGATTCAAGCCTAAGAACTTATGAAATTTCTAGAATTCACATCTGATGCCGAAACACGTCTAAACTCATCCGAATGACCTCAAATTTTGCAGACAAGTCGTAAATGACATTACGTACCTGCTGTCACTTTTGGAATTCCATTCTGAGTCCGATATCAAAATTTCACCTATCGGCCGAATTCGCCGAAATTCTATCTTTCGCCAATTCAAGCATAAATCTACAACTAACCTCGAAAATACATTCTTAACACGCTCCTAACCCCGGAATCACCCAACGGAGCTAATCGAGTCGCCGGAATTCCATTCCGGATCCGTCTTCATACAACTCTAGCTATGGCCTAATTTCAAAGGCTAAAATCCACATTTAAGGACTATGTGTCCAAAATCACTTCGAATTTTACCACTCAATACTCCGACAAGTTTCAATAACATAAATAGACATATGAGAAGCAGTTATTAGGGGATCGGGGTGCTAACTCTCAAAACGAACGACCGGGTCGTTACATTCTCCCCCTCTTAAGAAAATTGTTCATCCTCAAACGAGTGGAGAAACATACCTGAAGCACTGAAAAGATGAGGGTACTAACTCCGCATGTCCTGCTCGGTCTCCTAAGTCGCCTCCTCGATCGGATGACCCTTCCACAGAACCTTGACTGAGGCAATATTCTTCGACCTGAGCTTTCTGACCTGTCTGTCCAATATAGCTACAGGCTCATCAACATATGATAGATTCATTTTCGTCTGGACTGAGCTGAAATCCAAAACATGAGTCGGATCACCGTGATACTTCCGGAGCATAGAAACGTGGAATACCGGATGAACTCCTGCTAGGTTAGGAGGCAAAGACAACTCATAAGCGACCTCCCCAACCTACTGCAACACCTCAAAAGGGACAACAAACCTCGGACTCAGCTTACCCTTCTTCACAAATCTCATGACGCCCTTCATTGACGATACCCAAAGCAAAACCCGATCACCAGCCATAAATGCCAAGTCACGAACCTTCCGGTCCTCATAACTCTTCTGCCTGGGCTGAGCTGTGTGAAGTCTCTCCTGAATCACCTTCACCTTGTACAGGGCATCCTGAACCAAGTCTGTACCCAACAATCGGGCCTCGCTCGGCTTAAACCATCCCACTGGAGACCTGCACCACCTACCATACAAAGCCTCATACGGCGCCATCTGAATGCTGGTCTGGTAGCTTTTTATTATAAGCAAACTCTGCAAGAGGGAAGTATCGATCCCATGACCCTCCAAAGTCTATCACACAGGCACAAAGCATATCCTCGAGAATCTGAATCGTGCGCTCGGACTGCCCGTTTGTCTGAGGGTGAAAAGTTGTACTCAACTCTACCCATGTGCCTAACTCCTGCTGAACGGCTCTCCAGAACCGTGAAGTGAACTGTGTACCTCTGTCTGAAATGATAGATACTGGGATACCGTGGAGGCGAACAATCTCTCTGATATAAATCTCAGCCAACCTTTCCGATGAATATATAGTCAATACTGGAATGAAATGGGCTGATTTGGTCAGCCGATCCACAATCACCCAAATAGCATCATGTTTCCTCAAAGTCCGAGGAAGTCCAACCACAAAGTCCATGGTGATCCGCTCCCACTTCCACTCTGGAAGCTCAATCTGTTGAAGTAACCCTCCCAGTCTCTAATGCTCACATTTGACTTGCTGACAGTCGAGACATTTTGCTATAAACTCCAATATATCCTTCTTCATCCTTCGCCACCAATAGTGTTGTCTCAGATCCTGGTACATCTTCGCGGTATCCGGATGGAATACCGCGAACTATGGACCTCCTCAAGAATCAACTCCCGAAGCCCATCTACATTGGGCACACAAATACGACCTTGCATCATCATCACACCATCATCACCTATGGTCACACCCTGGCATCACCTCGCCGAACTCTATCCTGAAGGAACAGAAGGTGGGATAATCATATTTGCTCTCGAATGCGGTCATAAAGAGAAGACCGAGCCACCACACAAGCTAAAACCCGACAAGGCTCCGAAAGGTTCAACCTCACGAACTGACTGGCTAAGGACTGAATATCTAAGGCTAAGGGCCTCTCTACTGCAGGAAGATATGCCAAACTCCCCAAACTCTCCGCCCAGTGACTCAAGGCGTCGGTCACCACATTGGCCTTCCCCTGGTGGTACGATATAGTGATGTCATAGTCCTTTAGCAACTCCAACCACCTACGCTGGCGCAAATTGAGATCCTTCTGCCTGAATATGTGCTGCAGACTCCGGTGATCCGTGAATATCTCAGAGGGAACACCATATAAATAATGACGCCATATCTTCAGGGCGTGAACAATCGCTGCCAACTCGAGATTATAAACATGGTAGTTTTTCTCATGCACCTTCAACTTCCTGGACATGTAGGCAATCACCCTACCGTCCTGCATCAACACTGCTCCCAGGCCAATCCTCGAAGCATTACAATAGACTGCATAGGACACTGAACTTTTGGGTAATACTAACACTGAAGCTGTAGTCAGGGCTCTCTTGAGCTTCTGAAAGCTCTCCTCGCACTCCTCAGTCCATATAAAAGGTGCACCCTTCTGGGTCAGTCTGGTCATGGGCGCTGAAATGGATGAAAATCCCTCCACAAAACGGAGATAATACCCAGCCAAACCGAGGAAACTACGGATCAATAGCTGAAGTCGGTCTAGGCCAACTCTGCACCACCTCTAACTTCTTTGGGTCTACCTTGATCCCATCCGAAGATACCACATGGCCTAGGAATGCCACAGAATCAAGCCAAAATTCACACTTAGAAAATTTGGCATACAACTTGTTCTCTCTCAAAGTCTAAAGCACGGTCCTCAAGTGCTGCTCATGATCATCCTGGGACCGAGAATATATCAGAATGTCAACAATGAACACGATGACGAAATTATCAAGATAAGGCCGAAATACAATGTGCATCAGGTGCATGAAGGCTGCTAGGGCATTAGTCAGCCCAAATGACATAACAAAGAACTCATAGTGGCCATATCTGGTCCTGAAGGCAGTCTTCGGGATATCCGACTCCTGAATCTTCAACTGATGATAACCCGAATGCAGATCAATCTTGGAGAACACCCTAGCACTATGTAACTCGTCAAACAGATCATCAATGTGAGGCAATGGGTACCTATTCTTCACGGTCACCTTATTCAGCTGTCGGTAGTCAATACACATACGCATCGAGCCATCCTTTTTCTTCAGAAATAACACCGGAGCACCCCCAAGATGATACACTAGGCCTGATGAAACCTTTGTCAAGAAACTCCTGCAACTGCTCCTTCAACTCAGGAGGATCCATGCGATAGGGAGGAATGGAAATGGGCTGAGTGCCCGACAACAAGTCAATGCCGAATTCAATGTCTCTATCGGGCGGCATACCCGGAAGATCAGCTGGAAAAACATCAGGATAATCCCTGACAACGGGGACTAACTCAACCGTAAGGGTCTCAGCACTAACATCTCTCACATAAGCGAAATATGCACCACACCCCTTCTCGACCATCCGCTGAGCCTCAAAGAAAGAAATGACTCTGCGGGGAGTATACTCTAAGGAACCTCTCTACTCTAACCTTGGTAATCCTGGCATAGCCAGCGTCACGGTCTTGGCGTGACAATCAAGAATAGCATAGTAGGGAGACAGCCAGTCCATACCCAAAATAACATCGAAATCTACCATGCTGAGTAATAGTAAGTCAACCCTGGTCTCAAAACCACTAATAACAATCAAGCACGACCGATATACACGGTGCACAATAAGAGAATCTCCCACAGGAGTAGAAACATATACGGGGGAACTCAAAGAATCACGAGATATCCCCAAATGTGAAGCAAAGTAAGAAGATACATATGAGTACGTAGAACCTCGATCAAATAACATGGATGCATCCCTATGACAAACAGGGACAATACCTGTGATGACCGAATCTGAAGCAACGACCTCTGAGCGGGCTGGAAGAGCATAATATCTGGCCTGGCCTCCCCCTCTAAGGCGACCCTGACCTCCCCAACCTCCACCTCGAGTTGTCTGAGAAGGTGAGGTAGCAGCTGGGGCTGGAAGAATAGCTGGAGGACCGGGTGCAAGACGTGGAACCTGATAAGTCTAAGGTGGTGCATCCCTCCTAGCTCTGGGGCAATCTATGATCATATGACGAGGGTCACCACATCCAAAACAACCCCTCGGAGGACGTGGTGGATGCTGCTGACTCTGAACTGGCCAGTGATAGCAGCTCGAGCAGGAGGCACCTGAGATACTGGTGGTGCATAATATGGCTCCTGAGGTCTAGGAGGAGATGGAATACTATTGGCTGCTGGAAGAGCTGAATGAACGGGGCGACTCAAAAATCCCTTACCATAGCGTGCTGCTGGTGCACGGGCCCCTGAAAAATGACCAGTCTCTTGAGACCTCTTGGCCTCTCTCTCCTCCCTATCCCGGGCTAACATAGTCTCAATCCTCCGGGAAATACTCACGGCCTGCTGGTAAGTAATATCGGTCTCCAGCTCTCTAGCCATGCTGGTCCGAATACTGGGGTGGAGTCCCTTAATCTCTCTTTGACAGTGACAACCAAAGCTGGTGCATGGCAAGCCAAATCGCTGTAACGGACTGCATACTCTGACACAGTCATGGAACCCTGGAGTAGCTGCTCAAACTCCGCACGCCAAGCATCTCTGAAGCTCTGAGGGACAAACTCAAGTAAGAATATCTCGGAGATCTGAGCCCAAGTAATTGAGGCTACCTCGTCCGGGCTACTCAACTCAAAAGGATGCCACCACTGATAAGCTGTTCCCCTCAGCTGGAAAGCAGTAAAAGAAACCCCACTCGTCTCCTCAAAACCCATAGTGCGGAGAATGCGATGACAACCCTCAAGAAAACCTAGGGCGTCATCCGAATTTAGTCTGCTGAACTCAGGTGGGTGGTACTTCTTGTACCTCTCAAGTCAGAGCTGCTCTACCTCAGAAACATCTACCCTAGTCAAATGCTGAGCTGGAGCTGCTGGGGGCATAGGAATATACTTTGGAACCTGCCCAATATGAACCCTCTGCTCAGGAGTACGGGCTGCGAAAGTCTGTGTCCCTCCCCCGCACTGGGATGTAACTGGAGCCATCGGAAGTAGTCCCTCCTGAGACAGAGTACTGAAGACACGCAAGAACTAAGCCAATGTCTCCTGGAGGGCTGGAGTAATAGTAGGGACCTCCTGTGCCCCTCCAACTACGGCCACTGGGGACTCCTCTGCCTCTGCTCTAGCCGGTGCTTGGGCTGCATCGCGTGCTCGTTCTCTGCTCCGGCCCCTGCCTCTGGTGGCTCTGACTGGGGGCTGGAGTCCCTGGTCATCAGTACGTCCGGTGCGGGTGCGAACCATCTGTAAGCAAGAATAAAATAGAGTTAAATAATTTGATGACATTAACTAGCACGAAAAAAAATTCCAAAGAATTTGATTGTTCTTAACAGTTACATAGCCTCTCGAAGATAGATACGGACATCTCAACACCGATCCGCGAGACTCTAATAAAATGGCTTGTGACTTGTGACTCCTATGAACCTCGACGCTCTGATACCAACTTGTCATGACCAGAATTACCCTCTGAACGGTCTCGTGACGGCACCTAGTCTCTACGACTAGGTAAGCCTAAAATTTGCGGAAAATAAGGAAAAACAATAATAGAAACAGTAAAGAAGAATCAATACTATAAAATTTAGCCACTCGACATTTACAGCTTTTCTCTTCCCAAAATCCGGAACATCACAAAGTCACAAACTCTGAACTACTGTAGCCCTATACAAGGAATAAGGAAAGTGCATCTATATATCTCCTATATCTATACTAGAGTAGGAAGGGGACTCGTGAGATCCTACGGACGCGGCAGAATTACCTCACGGTCTTCTAAGCAGCTGCTAAGATATGCCTAGCCACTGTACGGTGCACTGGTACCTGGATCTGCACATGGAGAAAACATGCGCAGGAAAGGGCGTGAGTAATCCACATTCGGTACTCAGTAAGTGCCAAGCCTAACCCAGTCAAGTAGTGACGAGGTCAGGTTAAGGCTCTACTGAGTTTTAAAACAAGTCAATTATAAATTTAAAACAGTGAAATATAGATAAGCAATGATAAACAGGATTAATGGAAACTGGAAAAAAATTACAAACAGAAAGAGAGCCCTCGGCTCAACACAACATATATCTCCACAGTAAATATGCAATGCAGTACAAGGGGAAAGCTCTCGGATCTCAGTCTGTAGTCCCAATTTAAATATTCTATGCAGTACAGGGGGGAAGCTCCCGGATCTCCGTCCATAGTCCCAATTTAAATATGGATTGCAATACAGGGGGAAAGCTCTCGGATCTCAGTATGTAGTCCCAATTTAAATATGCAATGAAGTACAGAGGGAAAGCTCACGGATCTCGGTCCGTAGTCCCAATTTAAATATGCAATGCAGAAGTATGTCGAGTACGGCTTAATTAAACAATTCAGGAAAAACAACAGGCAAGCATAAAGTAAAACTACCTAAGCATGGTGCAACTAGTAGCAAATAAGATGAAATCAAGTAAGGACAAGTAGGCATGCTTATTCTTAAGTTAACTACTCAGTTAAGACAGGAAACAGTAATATAGGAATGAAAATGAGTGATGCCATGGAAGGAAAAGTGGAATTTTAGCAACAATGACGGCGTACACGGCGTCCACATAACAAAATCAGTATAAAAATACCTAAGGGGAAGTCCCCAACACAGAGTTAGGCAAGACACTTACATTGATTGTGCTAATCAACTCAATACCATGCTCTTGCCACGAGTATCCAAATCCGGGTGACCCAAATCTAGTCAATTCTACTGCATAGTGTAAATATCATTTCAAGGAAACAAAATAACTAATAAGTTCGAAGCTAATACGCGAAATTAGGAAATTCGCCCAAAAAGTCCCCCAGGCCCACGTCTCAGAATCGGGTAAAAATTATATTTTCCGGACACCCATTCACTCACGAGTCTAATCATATAAAAATCTCTCAAATCGGATGTCAAAAACCCACTCAAAACTCAATTATTCGGTCTATGAAGTTCATCCAATTTTTCCCAAATTTTCCACCCAAATTTGAATTTTAAAGACTAGATTTAAGTTAGGAATCATGGAAATTAATCTACGTTGGGTAGAAATCACTTACCCAAGTTACCCAGGTGCAAAAGCCTCCAAAAATCGCCTCTCCCGAGCTCTCAAATTCGAAAATGGTGAAAATAACATAAACCCTAGAACTTGGGTCTTTAAAAGACTGCCCAGGTATTTCTTCTATGCGATCGCGTACAATGAGTCGCGATCGCGGAGAGCATTCAGCCACGCGCCTAAACACCTTCATCGCAATCGCGATTGCGTGACTGCGATCGTGGAACTTCACGACCCAGAGCTACACGATCGCGGTTGGGGCCACGTGGCCTCGTAGAGCAAATATTAAAACTCCCCCAAACCAAGAATACTCTATGCGAACGCGGTCCAGGTCAATGGATCACGAAGATCAAGATTCCAACACACTGCGATCGCGGACCTCTTCTTGCGATCGCAGAGAACAAATCGCAGGACCTCTCACTTTTACCTTACGCGATCGCGGGTGAACCCTTACGATCGCAGAGAGCAAAATACTGCTATAAAAAAACTAGAAAACCAGCTAAGGCTATTAGGCCAAAAAATGCCCGTTTGAACACCCGAAACACACCCGAGACCCCCGGGACCTCAACCAAAAATTACCAATCAACCCTAATACCTCATTCAAACTTGGTCGATCCTTAAAAACACATCTCATAACATCAAAATCATCAAATATTCATAGATTCAAACCCAAGAACTTATGAAATTTCTAGAATTCACATTCGATGCCGAAACACATCTAAACTCATCTGAATGACCTCAAATTTTGCACACAGGTCTTAAATGACATTATGGACCTGCTATTACTTTCGGATTTCCATTCCGAGTCCGATATCAGAATTTCACCTATCGGCCGAAATCGCCGAAATACTAACTTTTGCCAATTCAAGCCTAAATCTACAACCGACCTCGATAACACATTCTGAACACGCTTCTAACCCCGGAATCACCCAACGGAGCTAACGAAGTCGACGCAATTCCATTCTGGATCTGTCTTCACACAGATCTAGGTACAGCCTGATTTCAAAGGCTAAAATCCACATTTAAGGACTATGTGTCCAAAATCACTCCGAATTTTACCACTCAATACTCCGACAAGTTTCAATAACATAAATAGACATTAGAGGAGTAGGTATTAGGGGATCGGGGTGCTAACTCTCAAAATGACCCACTGGGTCGTTACTATATAACCAGACAAAACTAGATAAGATGGTTATTTTTTGCGAAAACAGTCTCTCGGCACTTCCGCATAAGGTTTTAAGCAATCTCGACAAAAATGGCCGATCTTAAAAGCAAAATGGTAAAAAGCGAACAAAAGGTGGACAAAATAGCTATTTTAGAACAAAAAAAAAAGACCCTTCAGCACTTCCGAGGAAGATTTTAAGATTGTCTTGGCAAAATGGCTAGAATACGAGTGTAAAGCAGTAAAAAGTGACCAAAAATAGCATTTTTTCAGGAAAATTTTATGCACATGTGGAATTTTAAGCTTTTTTTTTAAATGTGGGCTGAACCAGATGGTAGTTGCCTACGTATCATGTGAGAACATGAATTAGATCTTGCGTAATTCGGGAAGATCAGGAATCAAGAAAATAAACTAACTTTTTTTTTTTTGAATTTTGAATTCTTTCGTTTTCAATTTTCGAAATAAAGACTTACAAAAGAAGAAAGAAAATATTTTTGATTTCGATTTTCTTTTTTCTTTTTCAGTATTTTTTTCGGTGAATTTCGAAAGAAAAAATATTTTTGGATTTTTGGAATTTTATGTTAAAATTATGAAAGGAAGACTTCTAAAGAAAATATTTTTTGGATCTTGAATTTTCTTTTCAACTTTCGAAAGAAAAAAAAAATTCTAAAGAATAATGAAAATATTTTTTTTTTGGATTTTTAGAAGAAATTAAAAGAAAATATTTTTGGATTTTTTTAAAAAAATTGGGGACTCAAAGAGAGATTTTTCTAAAGTATGAAGTAAAAGAAAATATTTTTGGATTTTTGAAAATTGGGGTCCAAAAGAAAGACTTTCATAAAGAAGGAAGTAAAGAAAAATATTTTTTTGAATTTTGGAAAATTGTGGTCTAAAAGAAAGACTTTCTACCGAAGGAAGTACATGAAATATTTTTGAATTTTTTTTTAAAATTGTGGGTTGGACCCGATTAAGGTTGCCTACGTATCTCACATCCGATGAGAATCAAACCCGCGTAGTTCGGTGAAATCGAGTATTTTTCTCTTTTGATTTTTACGAAAATTTATCTTTACACCTCACACCAGACTACAAAACAAATCTTAGTAAAAAAAAGGATTATTTATACTAAACTAGGAGAATGATTTTTTTTTTCTTTTTTATAATTCCACTAAACTATTTTCTAAAGCCGGTCAACAACGCAAGCAAGCCTTCCAAATGATGTAACAAGTAGCACATAAGTGGACATGATGGTCTCAAAGAGGATACCTGTATTATACGGACCCGACCCCTGTGTCGAGTTTCGCTAAGTTAAATGCACGTGATGCAAATAAAGCGAACCTACTTGGGATATCCGGCATGAGGTTTGTTCTTCTAGGTTTAAATCTTAGTGGAGAATGTACTAGACTGTCTTACTCGAGCGGACAACTTGAGCCGAGGAGGGTCAGTATACCAGTAGCATCGCTTTCCGTCCTAACTGGTGGTGCCCCCTGCCTAAAACATGTGTGACTAAAATCCTTCACCGGGTGAAAAATACCTCGGCTATCTCAAAGAAAGTGGGCTATGTCAAGCAAATGCCCAATTTTTAAATTCAAGAAGACTCAGAGGAGGTGCGTGAGAAGATAATTTATATATACAATTCAACAATATCAAAGCCATAAAAAGCGAACAAGTAGCACATTAGGCACAAATAAATCACAATATATACAAAATTAATGAAGCCAAATAAAAAGTCAACATGTACAAGCTCGAATTCTGGTTGTCCTCAGCAATGTCGCCAAAGCTGTCACGCCCTTTTTACCCCCAAAAGATATATGTGTTATGGATTGTGGGTTAAAGAGTTTTTTCAATTAAAGTGACAAACTTGAGTAAAAATTATTTTATTTACAGAGTCGCCACTTGAAATTTATTTTTTCCGGTGTTTCAAATCACCTTTTATTTGAATCCTTAGTCAAAGGAAAGTTTGACTCTATTTTATCGGTCCGCGAAAATAAAGTTCGGGTAAAGAATTCTATTGACCGGGGAGAAAGTGTAAGACAATCCTCAAATCCCGTGGTTCTAGCATGGTCGCCTTATTGACTTAAAACTTGGCTTGAATTAATTTTGAACAAACTGTGATTTATAAGATTTTCATGTTTTACATATTCGCTTTTACTTCTTGATTATTAGATTTAGCAAGAAAAATGATATTGGACAAAATAACGTTGCCATAATCACACTACGCAAGCGAATGCGGGATCGAGACGAAATTTGTTAATTTTATCATAACAGCGCTACGCAAGCGAATCTGCAGTTATGAGAAAGATTATTAGTACGTTATTACATTTGAAAATAAAAGTTATTATATTTAAAGGAATTAATTAGAAATTAACTATCGTGCTACGCAAGAGAGTCCGCGATTTTAACAAAAGGATTAATTAAATTAGGAATCAATTAAAGCTAGTAGAAATGATATGAGATTATTGAATTAATTTTATTGAATGTTAAACATACTCTACGCAAGCGATTCCGTGAGTTAAAGCGCGTCTACTAATTGTCTATCGTTTCAATTAATTATTAAGGTGATTAAATTACATAGGTAATTAAGTTATACAATTATTAAAAGGAAATATGATGAATTTAAAACTATTTGAAAAGCTTGTAATTTGAAACTTGGACCACCTTTGTTTGTTGGATTCAAAATGACATTGGGCCACTTTCTTTATTATTGGGCTTCTAGACCAATTCTATTATTTTTGGAATTAAGCTACCTTTTATTAATGATAAATAGTCCTACCAGCATGCTTAACCTCATAATGGGCCCGACTGAATTTGATTTCACTTTGGCCCATACATATTAAAGTCTATCCACCACTACAAATCAACTAATAACCTACTAGTGTATCCCTTTTTGTTTCTTTTAATTTAACAATAATTGCAATAGTAAACTAATTAAAAACTTTTAGATACTCATTCCTTTTGAAGCTGAATAACCCATACCAACTCAATTCACTACAGGCCTTAAGCAGACAAAAATTAAACCGAAAAAGTAACTCCACTATTGTTGAGAACTAGAGCTTTAAGCTTAAAGTACACTTATCCAAAATCTACAAAATTAATCAATAACCTAAAGTAGAAGTGATAAAGATGCAAGCTTTGAATACTAACATCAAATTACGGGTTCCTACTTGGTCATAAACATAATCTCAATTTAGTAAGTATTCAAGCAATAAAACAACGACCTAAACATCATTTAAACGTGTCAATGACTAAAAAAAGTTCAACTAACTCTTATACATGCTTGGTACTTAAAATAACACGGATCATACACAAACACAATATACTAAAAGGACTTGAATCACTACATTTTCATTCACTCTTGATCCAAAAAGTAGTACAACAATTTAGGAAGTACCTGATCAACAGAAAGAAGATATTAGCGATGGAGGGATTGAATTTCAGCAAAACGAATAGCAACAGCAACAACGCAACAGCAGGATCAACTGCAAATCAAACCAAAGTGGACCAGAAAAATTTAGCAGTATGAGTGTTCACTTGATATTTTACTCTCTCAAATGTGTGAAAAGATGTTTTTAACAATGTGTGCAAAAGATATGTCTTTTTTAGAGTTCAAGATGTGTGGAATGTGTAAAGACATCACCTTTATAGGAGAGGCTAAGGACTCTTGGGACATATTTTGTTTTACCAAAAATCTGACAAAAATGATCACTTTTTTGACAGAAAATTTGTCCAAAACCAAAAATCTGTCCAAGAAACAGTCTTCTTTTACCAACTAGGGACAGATTTTTGGAGTATTATACTTTAAACAGTCCCCGAACAGTAAAAACAACCAAACAAAGGTCCTACACTCAAGTACCTTCTACTACCCTCACAAACCAATATCAAACAAAACTATTAGTTCAAACTAGAAGGTGTAAAATCAGATAACTAGATGTAACGACCCGGCTGGTCGTTCCGAGAGTTTAGCCCGTTTCCCCCAGTTCGGCTTCATTGCTTGTGTGGTTCATCTCTTTTGTATGGCTTTGGTTGGTTGACTCGGGTTCAGAGTGGTCATGGTGAGAAATGAGACACTCAGTCTCTTAAGTTGGCCTTATAGTTAGAAAAGACAACTGGAAGTTGACTATTGGGTAAACGACCTCGAAATGTAGATTTTATGGCTCGGATAGCTACATTAGGTGATTTGGGACTTAGGGGTGTGTTCAGAATGTAGTTCTGATGTCCGATGTAGAATTAGGCTTAAATCGGCGAAAGATAGTTTTTGGCGATTTCTGGTCGGCAGTGGAAAATAGGCTATCGGGGTTGGAATGGAATTCCAGAAGTTGGAGAAGGTTCGTAATGTCATTTTGGATATGTGTGCAAAATTTCAGGTCAATCGGAGGTGTTTTGGATGGTTTCGGCATCCTTGGTGGAATTTAGAAATTTTAAAGTTCATAGGCTTGAATTTGATGTGATTTTGGTGTTTTTGCATTATTTTTGGTGTTTCGAGGGCTCGACTAAGTTTGGATGGTGTTATGGTGTGTTTTGGTATGTTTGGTTGAGGTCCCGAGGGCCTCGGATGTGTTTCGGATGCTCAAACGGGCATTTTTGGGCCTTAGGAGTTGCTGGTTTTTGGTTTTTATGCAGCAAGTATTTCTTCTCTACGACCGCGTGAGAGCAATCGCGATCGCGTAGCACAAGTTGAGGCAGGCAGGATTTTACTCTCTGTGATCGCATAAGTGTGTTCGCGATCGCAGAGTTTGGGCAGCTTAGTCACTGCGATCACGTGGGTGACTTCACGTTCGCGTAGAAGAAGTTAGGCGTCAGGTGTTGAGCGTATCTCTACGGGATCGCGTGAAGCCAACCGCGATCGGGTAGGTTGAGTTAGTTGAGGTCTGCGATCGCAAGAAGGATCTTGCGTTCGCATAGAAGGAATTCTGGGGGCGTGTTAGTTACTCACCGGGATCGCGATTGGAAGTCCACGATCGCGATGAATGAAATTTGCCTGGGCAAATTCTTTTAAGTTCAAAAACGAGGGTTTAGTCCATATTTTCAAAAACCCATTAGAGAGCTCGAGAGAAGGTGGAATTCTAAGGAATTTTCAGTGGGATTCTTGTGGTAAGTGTTCTTCAATCACTTTTGGCCTAATTTCATGAATTCGTCTTGATTTTTACCATGTAATTTGAGGAATCAAATTGGAAATTGGGGGAAAATGGGAGGAAAATTTGAGAAAATTCTTTTGATGATTTGAATGGGTATTTGAAGTCGGATTTTGGTAAATTTGATATGGGTAGACTCGTGGAAGGATAAGGATTCTAGTTATGTAAATTTTATCGAATTCTGAGACGTGGGCCCGGGGGTCGGGTTTGGCCAATTTCGGAATTTTGGGGTAAATTTGGTAAATTTCGAATGGGTTTCATTCCTTGGCATATTATAATGATATGAATCTGATTTTTGGTAGATTTGGAGCACTCGGAGGCCCATTCTAGAGGCAAAGGCATTGAGGGCTAGGTTTTTATCCGGTTTTGAGGTAAGTAACGTTTCCAAACTTAGTTCTGAGGGTTCGAAACGCTGAGCTAAATGATTTATGATTATAATTGAGGTGACGCACATGCTAAGTGACGGGCGTGCGGGTGTGCACCGAGTATTTGTGGCCTGGATCATCCCATGGCATTGTCTAATAACTATTACTGATCGATATCCGCACTTCTATTAATGTAGTAATTGTGAAACTGTTAGAAATCATATTAAGTATAAATGTTAGGCTTCACGCCGAATATGCTGAGACCCAAGTGGTCATATATTACTGTCTCATTTTTTGATTATTTGATTTCATATACCCAGTCCTATTATAGCATATCATGGCATACCTCAGTCGAAGTATTGTTAATTATATGTATACTTATCCTTGTTTCGGGCTGATGAAGGCATATGTGATCCATGTGAGTGAGACTGGAGAGTAATGACTGAGTGAGGCCGAGATCTTGTTATTGAGACAGTTGTGAAATCGGACTGCACACCGCAGCGATACTTTCATGCCTTTGTTGGCTTGATATAGCCCTTGGGCCACTAGGACCCCTCCGGAGTCTTTACACCCTCAGTGAGCGCATTGATGTTGAGGGATGGATTTTTTCTGGGCATGGATCGTGTCCGAAGTGGATGTTATGTGAGGTATGGATCCTCCCTGGACATGGATCTTGTCCGAGTGTTGTATTCCGGAGATGAACTTTCTCCGTGGGGCTGGATTGGCCTTTTTTCCTCAGTACGAAGTGACTAGGGTCATCGATGAATATGTACCTTCCGGGATGGACCTTCCCTAGGCCTGAGAGCCATATATGGTACTGAGTGGACTGTTGTGTGAGGGTTGTGAACATTATGTGCATATCCACGCTGGTTTCATACAATTTTTCTTTATGATGGCATGTAGAGTATATTGGTATACTTGGCATATTTACTCATTCTGATAAACTATTGGCATGTCTAATTTCTGTATACTGTCTATTGTAAATTCTGAGGTTTAGTCCGTCACTACCTCTTATCCCATAGTTTGGGTTCGTTATTTCTGAGTTGGTGTACTCACGTTACCCCCTACACCTTGTGTGCAGATCCAGGTACACTAGGACCCGGTAGTGGATACTGAGCAACTATCAGAGTTTCATTGGAGTCGTCGAGGTAGCAGCTGGCGATCGCAACCTCGTCTTCTCTTTCTTATTCTACTTGTTGCTATTTATTTTGAGACTATGTTGTCCATTTCTCCTTTTCCTTGCTTTATGTTATAGCAGCTCATGACTGAGTGACACTGGATATGGGGTTGGAGATGTTAAATTTTGTTTCAGATATTGTTTCAAACTTCAGATTATTAGTATTATCAGTAATTTTGTTTAAAAATTGCATTCTTACTGGGGATTTAATTTAGCTTAGATAAAATGGGTGGCTTGCCTGGTTCTACGATATCACGACTCCCAAATTGGGTCGTGACAAGTTGGTATCAGAGCTCTAGGTTAAATAGGTCTCACCAGTCATGAGCAGGTTTAGTAGAGTCTTGCGAATCGGTACGGAGACGTCTGTACTTATCTTCGAGAGGCTACAGAACCCTTAGGAAAAATCTCACATTCTTAAATTATGTCGTGCGAATCTGTTGATTTCTGGAACTAATTCCTGTTGTTTCATTCTCTCATAGATGGTGAGAACTCGCGCTACCGATCGGGGTTATCAGAGATCAGCTGGACCGGTGAGGGGTCGAGGCCGTGGCCAAGGGAGGGGTGCAGGTCGCGCAACAGCGAGGACAACACATGTGGGCCCTCCTACTGTTCAGGGCCAGGTTCCCGCCGTTGAGATTCCAGTGGGAAAACCTTAGGCATCGATAGTGCTTATTGTGATTCCAGGTCTTCAGGAGACCCTTGCTCAGATTCTGACCGTGTGCACAAGTCTTGCACAGGCAGTCGCCATGTCTACTACTACCGCTACTTCTCAGGCTGGGGGAGGCACTCAGACTCCAGTTGCCCGGACACCTGAGTAGGTTACTTAGGGGCTTCAGACACCGGGGACAGTTCCAGTCCAGCTGGTTGCCCCAGCCCAGGGTTTGTGGTCCCAGCTTTGGCAGATGACGAGCAACGCAGGTTAGAGAGGTTTAGTAGACTTCAGCCTCCGATTTTCAGTGGTACTGAGGGAGAGGACGCCCAGGGCTTTTTGGACAAGTGTTAGAGGATCCTTCGCACAACAGGGATACTGGAGGCTAGTGGGGTCCCGTTTACTACCTTCCAGTTAGCAGGAGCTGCACTCGATTGGTGGGAGGCCTATGAGAGGCGTAGACATGCTGATGCAACGCCCCTAACTTGGCATCAGTTCTCTGTTCTGTTCCTGGAGAAGTATATACCGCAGTCCCGCAGGGAGGAGCTGCGCAGGGAATTCGAGCAGTTACACCAAGAGGACATGACCGTGACAGTATGAGATGAGGTTCTCCGAGTTGGCCCATCATGCTATTTGGCTAGTTCCCATGGATAGGGAGAGGATCAGGAGGTTCGTTGATGGCCTCACTTATCAGCTTCAGTTTTTTCTAACCAGAGAGAGGGTATCTGGCGCTTCTTTTGAAGAGGTGGTTGACATTGCCAGAGAGATTGAATCGGTTCGCCGCCAGGAGCGAATCGAGAAGGAGGCCAAGAGGTCTCGAGGATCTGGGAGTTTTGGTGGGGTTCCTTCAGGGGGGAAGCCTCAGCCTGGTAGAGGCCGTCCATTCAGGCAGGCTCAGCTAGGTCACTCAAGTTATCGTGGTGGATCAGTTTGTCATGATCCTCACACTTCGCATCAGATACACTATAACGACCCGGTCGGTCGTTCCGTGAGATTTACCCCGTTTCCCCATTTCTGCATTTTTTATATATTTCTAGCCTGTTTTTGTTGTGTTGGGTCAGTTGGTTTGGGTCCGGAGTGGTCATGGTGAGAATTGAGGTATTTAGTCTCTTAAAGTAGCCTAGTAGTTGAAAATGTCAACTGAGAGTTAACTTATTGGTGAACAACCTCAGAATGCAGATTTTATGGTTCAGATAGCTTTCTTAGGTGATTTGGGACTTAGGAGTGTGTTTGGAATGAAGTTGTGATGCCTGGTGTATAATTAGGCTTGAATTGGCGAAAGTTAGTTTTTGGCGATATCCGGTCGGCAGTGGAAAGTAGGCTATCAGGGTCGGAATGGGATTCCGGAAGTTAGAGCAGGTCCGTACTATCATTTTGAGTATGTGTGCAAAATTTCAGGTCAATCGTAGGTGTTTCGGTTGGTTTCGGCGTAGTTGGTGAAATTTGGAAGTTTCAAAGTTCATAGGCTTGAATTTGATGTAATTTGGTGTTTTCATTTTGTTTTAGGTGTTTCGAAGGCTCGACTAAGTTGGAATAATGCTATGGTTTGTGTTGGTATGTTTGGTTGGGGCCCCGAGGGGCTCGGGATTTACTTCGGATGGTTGGCGGAGTTTTGAACTTGGAAAATTGCAGCAAATGGCTGCTGGTGTAAGTTTCTGGTGTTGGCCGCACCTGCGGAAGGGTAGCCGCAGGTGCGAAAGAAGTCTAGGCAGGGGAAATCCACAGTGCGAAGAGATGGCCGCACCTGCAAAGACGCATGTGCAGAGAAGTGGCCGCAGGTGCGAGAATTGGTCCGTTAGTGGGATTGCGCAGGTGCGCACCTAGGACCGCAAGTGCAGGTCCGCAGGTGCGATTAAGTGTCTGCAGGTGCGGCATTGCTGGGCAGAACAATATAAAAGTGACCTCCGTGAAATTTTATTCATTTCACCATTGTTGCCTGCGGTTGGAGCTCTTTTGAAGTCAAATTGAAGAGAAAATTTGTGGTTCTTCAGTTAAGGTAAGTTCCCGGGTTGTTAAAGTCATTTCTATGCTATTTTGTTTAGATTAGGATTGTAAATTGAAGGATTAAAGTAGGAAAAGATTGGGAAAAATGGGTGGAGGATTGGAAAATTCTTTTGGAAATTTGGGTAGGCAATTGTGGTCCGATTGTGGTGTTTTTGGTATGTGTAAAATCGTGGGAGGACGAGGTTTCTAGTGATTTAAAATTTATCAAATTCTGAGGTGTGGTCCCGGGATCGGGTTTGGACGAATTTTGAGATTCTTGTATAGTTTGATAGTTTTCGATTGGGTTGTGTTCCTTTAGTATATATTAATGATGTTGAACTGGTTTTGGCTAGATTCGGAGCAATCGGGAGCCAATTTGAGGGGCTAAGAGCATAGCAGACTAGTGTTGTGGCCCGGTAGAGGTAAGTAATGGTTATAAATCTTGTCCTGAGGGTATGAAATCCCGGACTACGTATTTCTCACTGATTTTAGAATGGCGCACATGTTGGATGACGAGTATGTGGCGCGCACTGATTTTTGGATTGGACTAGGACCACTTTGCGGAAACTAATGAGGTTCATATTTTACTCAAAACCTTATGTTAAATTATGTTCTAAAGATTGTTGAAATATTTGGGCTATAAGCCGTGTTTGGGGCCTCGTGCCGATCTGTTTAGACCCCTTAGGGGGATTTTTACTGTTGTTTTCCTCACTATTTATTGATGATTTCACTTAGTCACATTGTGCTTACTGTTTTCGAAACTTACCCTGATTTACACTACTTGAGATTTAAAAATGATGTTTTGGGTCGAGTACCCTGTTTTACTGATTTGCCCGAGGGGCTTTTTGAGAGGTTTGTTGAGAGTGGCCGAGGCCTGATTGTGAGGATATGATGCGCCACGAGGTGGCTTGATATTAGCGCTTGGGCTGAAGGAGCCCCTCCGGAATCTGCACACACCCCTAGTGAGTGCACCGAGTGCCGCATGACGAGTCATTAGGAGCCATGAGTGACTGTGAGGTGCTGAGTGACTGATTACGAGTGATGGTGAGGTATGCCCGATGGGCTGATTATGAGTGACTGTGAGTCATAACCGAGGGGCTGATTATGATACATGTTTTGCCCGGGGGGCTACTTATGATTTTACTACTTTCACTCTGAGCTTATGAAATATGTTTTGCCCGAGGGGCCTCTATATGATTCATTTCATTTTCATACTAAATCTTTCGGTTTGAAGTTGTTAAAAATATACATTCTTCAAAGGATTTTTCTGAAGTTGGTTTTAAGGCATGACGATTTCATAGATCTATGTTTGTACTGTTGCAAAGTAAGGTTGTGCATATTGTGAATTGATGACATTGATTTTTATGTGTTTCCTTGCCGCTTAGACTTGATTTATTTTCATTACTACTGAGTTGGCGTACTCACATTACTCCCTGCACCCCTGTGTGCAGATTCAGGTGCAGATACCGAGCACTAGCTATCTTTTCCGTGCGGAACCAGAGTGTGGGATATAGAGGTAGTTGTTCAGCATCTGCAACATCTCTGTTTTCCCTTCTTGTTGTATCTAGCTATTTATTCGGAGGTTTTGTATTATAATAGTATATCTTTGGTTTATTTTTCTTAGATGCTCGTGACATGTTGGCTCCGGATTTTGGGGTTGGTTGCACTGTGTATTGGCCTAATGTATTTAGTAAACTCTGTATATGTTATGAAATTCTTGAATTGGTTGGGAATTTGAAAGAAACTGTAAACATGTGGTTATTGGCTAGCCTAGTTCCACGATAGGCGCCATCACGCCCGGTTTAGGTTTTGGGGTCGTGATAGTTTGGTATCAGAGCCTAGGTTACATAGGACTCAACGGGCCATGAGCAGGTTTAGTAGATTCTTGCGGATCGGTACGGAGACGTCTGTACTTATCTTCGAGAGGTTGCCAAAATTTTAGGAAACATTTCTATCTTTCTTGAACTCTTTCGTGCTAATCTATTAATTCTTGAAATCTGAACTTACGTTGTTTCATTCTCTCATAGATGGTGAGGACACGCCATACCGATCAGAGTGACCAGACGCCAGCTAGACCAACGTGAGGTCGAGGCCACGGTCGAGGTCTTGATAGAGGTAGGGGGACAGCCTGCACAGCAGCCGGGACAATACCACAGGATCCCCCTATCGATCAGGATCAGGTTCCTGCCGATGGTGTTCCAGCGGGACAAGCTCAGGTACCGGAAATGCCTATGGTTATTCCGGGTCTTCAGGAGACCCTGTCTCAAATATTGACAGTGTGCACCAATTGGGCTCAGGCAATCGCCATGTCTTCTACTGTCACCACAGCTCAGGCCAGGGGAGGCAATCAGACTCCAGCTGCCGGGGCACCTGAGCAGGCTGCACGGGGTATTCAGGCACCGGGAGCATACCAAGCTCAGCCAGTTGCTCCGGTTCAGGATTATCTGGTCCCTGCTATGCCTAAGGATGAGCAGCGCAAGTTGGAGAGGTTCAACAGACTTCAGCCTCTGACTTTCAGCGGTACAGAGGGCGAGAATGCCCAGGGGTTTCTAGATAAGTGCCAGAGGATACTACGTATTGCGGGTATTTTGGAGACCAGTGGGGTCTCATTTGTTACATTTCAGCTTGCGGGTGCTGCCTTTACTTGGTGGGAGTCATTCGAGAGGCGTAGGCCGGTTGATTCAGCACCTCTCACCTGGCAGCAGTTCTCCACGATCTTTTTGGAGAAGTATGTTCCTCAGTCCCACAGAGAGGAGCAGAGCAGGCAGTTTGAGCAGCTGCGCCAGGGAGAGTTATCAGTTACTCAGTACGAGATGAGGTTTTCCAATTTGGCTAGGCATGCTTCTGAGATTGTCCCTACTGATAGAGAAAGGGTGAGGAGGTTTGTAGATGGTCTTTCTTATCAGCTCCGGCTATTTATGACTCGGGAGAGGGTATCGGAGGCTTCATTCGAGCAGGTTGTTGACATAGCTCAAGATATTGAGTTCGTTCACCGCCAGGAGCGGGAGGAGAGGGAGGCCAAGAGGCCTCGTGGTTCGGGCAATTCTAGTGGTGCTCCCTTCAGGGGGTAGTTTCAGAAGGGTAGGGGTCGTTCATTCAAGCCTCCTCAGTCAGCCCGCCCAGCGTATAGTGATGCATCTTCGGGGCATGGTCCCCGTGGTTCTCAGTCAGGCCGTACTTCATTTGGTTCCCTCCCAACTCAGAGTGCAGCTCGAACAACCCCAGTTCAGAGTTCTCCTATGCCTGATTCTTCCAATGGTCGTTCGGGTGCTAGGGGTTTCTATCAGTCCTCGCCTCCAGCTCCAAGGAGTTGTTTTGAGTATGGAGAGTTCGGGCACGTGTGGAGGCAGTGTCCCCGCCGTCCCGGTGGTTCTTCTCAGCATAGGGGCCATCCCTCGACTTTAGCTCCAGTCACTTCACCACCCGCCTAGGTAGCTAGGGGTGGTATTCAGTTATCTAGAAGCTGCCCTAGAGGGGGAGGTCGAGCAGGGGAAGGTAAGGCTCGCATGTATGCATATCCAGCCAGGCCAGATACTATGGCCTCAGATGTCGTGATCGCAGGTATTGTCTCAGTCTGTTGCCGAGATTCCTTGGCTTTATTTGACCCTGGTTCTACATATTCCTATGTTTCTTCATATTTTGCCCGTTTTCTGGATATGCCCCGTGAGTCTCTAGTCACCTCTGTTCATGTGTCGACTCCGGTGGGCGATACTGTTGTTGTGGACCGTGTGTATCGGTCGTGCATGATATCTATTGGGGGTCTGGAGACCCGAGTGGACCTACTGTTACTCAGCATGGTCGATTTTGATGTGATATTGGGCATGGACTGGTTATATCCGTGCCATATTTTTCTTGATTGTCACGCTAAGACCGTGACCTTAGCTATGCCAGGGTGTCCGAGGGTTGAGTGGAGAGGTTCTTCTGAGTATATGCCTAGCAGGGTGATTTCCTACCTGAAGGCTCAGCGCATGGTTGAGAAAGGGTGTTTATCTTATTTGGCCTTTGTGAGGGATGTCAGTGGTGAGACTCCCGCTATTGATTCAGTTCCTGTGGTCCGTGACTTTCCGGATGTGTTTCCTGCAGACCTGCCAGGCATGCCACCTGACAGGGATATTGATTTTGGTATTGACTTGGTGTCAGGCACCCATCCTATTTCTATTCCACCTTATCGTATGGCACCAGAGAAGCTAAAAGAATTGAAAGAGTAGCTTCAGGAACTCCTGGATAAGGGGTTCATTCGACCTAGTGTGTCACCTTGGGGTGCACCGGTGTTGTTCGTGAAGAAGAAGGATGGGTCCATGCATATGTGTATTGATTATCGACAGCTGAAATGAGTTACGATGAAGAACCGGTATCCTTTGCCCCGCATTGATGATTTTCTTTACTAGCTTCAGGGAGCCAGAGTGTTTTCCAAGATTGACTTGAGATCTGGGTATCATCAGTTGAAGATTCGGGATTCTGACATTCCGAAGGCTGCTTTCAGGATCAGATATGGTCATTATGAGTTCTTGGTTATGTCATTTGGGCTGACCAATGCCCCAGCTGCGTTCATGCAATTGATGAACAACGTATTTCAGCCTTACCTTGATTCTTTTTTCATTGTGTTCATTGATGACATCCTGGTATTCTCGTAGCCAGGAAGAGCATGCTCAGCATTTGAGAGTTGTGTTACAGAGGTTGAGGGAGGAGAAGCTTTATGCAAAATTCTCCAAGTGTGAGTTTTGGCTTGGATCGGTAGCTTTCTTGGGGCACGTGGTGTCTAGTGAGGGTATTCAGTTTGATCCGAAGAATATAGAGGCGGTGCAGAGCTGGCCCAGACCGTCCTCAGCTACAGAGATTAGGAGTTTCCTTTGTTTGGCGGGATATTACCGTCGCTTTGTGGAGGGATTCTCTTCTATTGCTTCGCCTTTGACCAGATTGACCCAGAAGGGTGCTCCATTCAGATGGTCTGATGAGTGTGAGAAGATCTTTCAGAAGCTCAAGTGAGCATTGACCACAGCTCCAGTACTAGTTTTGCCTACTTGTTCTGGTTCTTACACATTCTATTGTGATGCTTCTGGATTTTGTTGAGATCGGTATTGATGCAGGATGGTAGGGTGATTGCCTACGCGTCTAGACAGTTGAAGGTGCACGAGAATAATTATCCGGTGCACGATCTTGAGTTAGCTGCCATTGTTAATGCCTTGAAGATTTGGCGGCATCATTTGTATGGAGTGCAGTGTGAGATTTTCCCTGACCATCGTAGTTTGCAGTATCTGTTAAGGCAGAAGAACTTTAATTTGCGTCAGAGGAGATGGTTAGAGCTTCTCAAAGATTATGACCTCACTATCTTATATCATCCGGGGAAGGTCAATGTAGTGGTTGATGCCCTGAGTCACAGAGTAGAGAGTTTGGGGAATCTAGACTACCTTCCAATAGCAGAGCGGCCATTAGCCCTTGATGTTTAGGCCTTAGCGGGTCGGCGGGTGAGATTGGATCTATCAGAGCCCCCGCGGGTGTTGGCTTATGTAGCCTCCAGGTCTTCTCTTTACGATCAGATTAGAGCAAGCCAGTATGATGATCCACATTTGCTTGTTCTTCAGGACAGGGTCCATCGCGATGATTCCAGGGATGTGGTTATTGGTGATGATGAGGTCATGAGGATGCAGGGCCAGATTTGCGTGCCCAATGTAGATGGGCTTCGAGATATGATTCTAGCAGAGGCCCATAGTTCGCGATATTCCATCCATCAGGGTGCCGCAAAGATTGGTGGAGGAGGATGAATAAAGATATTGTGGAGTTTGTGGATCGGTGTCTCAACTGTCAGCGGGTCAAGTATGAGCACCAGAGACTAGGTGGATTGCTTCAGATATTTGATATTCCAGAGTGGAAGTGGGAGCCGATCACCATGGAATTCGTAGTTGGACTCCCACGGACTTCGAGGAGGTTTGATGCTATATGGGTTATTGTGGATCGGCTGACCAAGTCCGCGCACTTCATTCCTGTTGGTACTACTTATTCTTCGGATAGGTTAACTGAGATTTATATCAGGGAGATTGTCCGATTGCATGGGATTCCAGTTTCTATCATTTTCGACAGAGGTACTCAGTTCACATCTCAGTTTTGGAGAGCCGTACAGGGAGATTTGGGTACTCAGGTTGAGTTAAGCACATCGTTTCATTCTCAGACCGACGGGCAGTCGGAGCATAACATTCAGATTTTGGAGGATATGTTGTGTGCTTGTGTGATTGACTTTGGTAGTTCAGGGACCAGTTTCTGCCACTAGCGGAGTTTGCATATAATAACAGCTATCAGTCAAGAATCCAGATGGCTCCGTATGAGGCTTTCTATGGTAGGAGGTGCAGATCTCTGGTTGTTTGGTTTGAGCCGAGCGAGGCTAGGCTATTGGGAACAGACTTGGTTCAGGATGTGTTAGGTAAGGCGAAGTTGATTCAGGAGCGGCTTCCAACGGCGCAGTCTAGGCAGAAGAGTTATACGGACCGGAAGGTCCGAGATGTGTCTTTCATGGTAAGGGATAAGGTGTTGCTGAAAGTGTCGCCCATGAAGGGTGGTATGAGATTCGGGAAGAGGGGGAAGCTGAGTCCCAAGTTCATTGGGAAATTTGAGGTGCTTCAGAGGGTTGGGGAGGTGGCTTATAGGCTTGCTATGCCTCCCATTTTATCGAGTATTCATCTGGTATTCCATGTTTCGATGCTCCGCAAGTATGTTGGTGACCCGTCTCATGTTTTGGACTTTAGCACGGTTCAGCTCGAAGGTGATATGTCATATGAGGTAGAGCCAATGGCTATTTTGGGTCGACAGGTCAGGAAGCTGAGGTCTAAGGATATAGTTTCAGTGAAGGTACAGTGGAGAGGGCAGCCGGTGGAGGATGCCACCTGGGAGACAGAGCCGGAGATGCGGGCCAGATATCCTCACTTATTCGAGACTCCAGTTATGTTTCTAGACCCATTCGAGGACGAACATTTGCTTAAGAGGGGGAGCATGTAATGACCCGGCCGGTCGTTTCATGATTTACCATGTTTCCCCCCATTTATGCATTTGTCATATATTGCTAGCCTGATTTTTTTGTGTTGGGTCGGTTGGTTTGGGTCCAGAGTGGTCATGGTGAGAATTGAGGCATTTAGTCTCTTAAAGTAACTTAATAGTTGAAAAAGTCAACTGAGAGTTGACTTATTGGTGAACAACCTCGAAATGCGGAGTTTTATGGCTTGGATAACTTCATTAGGTGATTTAGGACTTAGGAGTGTGTTCGGAATGAAATGGTGATGTCCGGGGTAGAATTAGGCTTGAATTGGCGAAAGTTAGTTTTTGGCGATTTTCGGTAGGCAGTGGAAAATAGGCTATCGGGGTCGGAATGGGATTCCGGAAGTTGGATCAGGTCTGTAATGTCATTTTGAGTATGTGTGCAAAATTTCAGGTCAATCAGAGCTGTTTCGGTTGGTTTTGGCGTAGTTGGAAAAATTTGGAAGTTTCAAAGTTCGTAAGCTTGAATTTGATGTAATTTTGGTGTTTTCATGTTGTTTTTAGTGTTTCGAAGGCTCGACTAAGTTGGAATAATGCTATGGGGTGTGTTGGTATGTTTGGTTGGGGCCCCGAGGGGCTCGGGATTGATTTCGGATGTTTGGCGGAGTTTTGAACTTGGAAAATTACAACAAATGGTTTTCGGTGTAAGTTTCTGGTGTTGGCCGCACCTGCGGAAGGGTAGCCACAGGTGCGATGTCTCTAGTGCAAAAGGCCATGCGCATGTGCGAAAGGAGGCTAGGCAGGGGAAATCCGCAGGTGCGAAGAGATGGCCGCACCTGCGAAGACGCATGTGCGGAGAAGTGGCCGCAGGTGCGAGAATTGGTCCATTAGTGGGATTGCGCAGGTGCGCACCTGGGACCGCAGGTGCGGGTCCGCAAGTGCGCACCTGGGACCGCAGGTGCGGGTCCGCATGTGCTATTAAGTGTTCGCAGGTGCGGAATTGATGGGCAAAACAATATAAAAGAGACCTCCGTGAAATTTTATTCATTTCACTATTGTTCCATGTGATTGGAGCTCTTTTGAAGGCAAATTGAAGAGAAAATTTGTGGTTCTTCAATGAAGGTAAGTTCCCGGGTTGTTAAAGTCGTTTCTATGCTATTTTGTTCATATTAGGCTTGTAAATTGAAGGATTAAAGTAGGAAAAGGTTGGGAAAAATGAGTGGAGGATTGGAAACTTCTTTTGGCAATTTGGGTAGGCAATTAGGGTCCGATTGTGGTGTTTTTGGTATGTGTAGAATCATGGGAGGACTAGGTTTCTAGTGATGTAAAATTTATCGAATTCCGAGATGTGGGCCCGGGGCTCGGGTTTGGCCGAATTTCGAGATTCTTGGGTTGTGTTCCTTTCGATTGGGTTGTGTTCCTTTAGTATATATTAATGATGTTAAACTGATTTTGGCTAGATTCGGAGCAATCGGGAGCCAATTGAGGGGCAAGAGCATAGCAGACTAGTGTTGTGGCCCGGTAGAGGTAAGTAATGGTTATAAATCTTGTCCTGAGGGTATGAAACCCCGGACTACGTATTTCTCACTGATTTTAGAATGGCGCACATGTCGGATGACGAGTATGTGGCGCGCACTGATTTTTGGATTGGACTAGGTCCACTCCGCGGCAACTAATGAGTTGCATATTTTACTCAAAACCTTATGTTAAATTATGTTCTAAAGATTGTTGAAATATTTGGGCTATAAGCCGTGTTTGGGGCCTCGTGTCGATCTGTTTAGACCCCTTGGGGGATTTTTACTGCTATTTTCCTCACTATTCATTGATGATTTCACTCAGTCACATTGTGCTTACTGTTTTCGAAACTCAACCTGATTTACACTACTTGAGATTTAAAAATGATGTTTTGGGTCGAATACCCTGTTTTACTGATTTGCCCGAGGGGCTTTTTGAGAGGTTCTGCTGAGTGAGGCCGAGGGCCTGATTGTGAGGATATGATGCGCCACGAGTTGGCTTGATATTAGCGCTTGGGCTGAAAGATCCCCTCCAGAGTCTGCACACACCCCCAGTGAGCGCACCGAGTGCCGAGTGCCGAGTGCCGAGTGAAGAGTGACGAGTGATTGGGAGGCATGAGTGATTGTAAGGTGCTGAGTGACTAATTACGAGTGATGGTGAGGTATGCCCGAGGGGCTGATTATGAGTGACTGTGAGGCATGCCTGATGTGAGGCTAGAATTCATAGTTTAACATGTTATACACCTTACATTTTATGTGCGTTAATGATAAAAATACACTTTTTATGTGCATAATGGAGTCTATTTCATGTGTAGGTGAATTGGAGATGGAAACCGAGCTAAATGGATGCAAATACATCGAAAATACGCTCAAGAGGCGAGGAGGAGTGCACCGGGCTATAGCCGGGCGCCAGAGCCCAAACGCTTGACCCTGCGTGGCGTTAGCCGGGCGTTAGAGTTGAAACGCCTGACCCTGCCTGGTGTTAGGAGTTAGAGCTGAAACGCCTGCCTTAGCCTAGCGTTATCCAGGCGCCAGGGCCCAAACGCCAGGGCCCTGTTCCGGCTAAATTCGAGTTTTGAAGAGTTTAAGTGTTTCCCAAATGGAATAGAAGTCCCCTACACGTTTAGGGTTTGTCAAAAACATATAAATAGACCCCAAAACACAACTTGAAGGGGATTCGAAGAGAAGAAGCCATTGAAGTGAAGAAAAACTTGTGGATTAGTACTCAGTGAAGCAAACATTGATTTTTATAGCTTTTAATTATTATTTTGTAGTTCAATTATATAAGTTATTTTAGAATTGATTCTTATGAATATGAGTAGCTAAGTTCTTAATCTAGGTTTTTGGTAGAACCAGTTGGGAGATAAACTTATTGTGATATTATCATAGTTTTGATTGGTTGATTAATCTCTATTTGTTCAACGATGTTCTTATTGTAGTTGATTGAAGGGCCCTCAATTAGTTGTTCCTATTTAGTATGTATCTACTTGAGAGAGAGAGTGCATATTTAGGTAGTTGTTTGAACAATACCACTCCCAGAGTATAGACGAATGTCATAACCGAGGGTTTAGAGGTTGGATTAGAGGTAACGATAACTCGGGTGCAATCTAAAGTGAACTGTAATGCAATCTAGCTAGCGTAACTTCAGAGAGTTCGTCTAGTAAATTATCACAATTACTTGAGAGAGATTTATGGTAGATAGAGTGTTCATGATTGATAGAGACAACTAATCAAACTATAAGAAGTATCCGAGAAGGAAGTTCACCAACGGGGGAAACCATAACCTTAGACCTTTATTATAATTGTTTACAACACATTGTTAGTAATTGCTACTTATTATTACTGTCAGTAGAATTAGTAAAACACCACCACTTTATATTAAAAAGTCTTGAGAGAATTGATTGAGTAAAAGTTGCGTATTCTAAAGACTTGATTGATACGTAAATTCCCTGTGGGATCGACTCTGGGCATAATACCCCGGATTATATTTGCAACGCCCATTTAGTATTTTATTAGACATAGTTGAGCGTGATCAAATTTTGGCGTCGTTGCTGGGGAATTAACGGTATTATCAATTGAGTTAGAAGAAATACAAAATTCTGAAATATAGTCAATTTTCTTTAAAATTTTCAATTTTTTTTACATTGAAAGTTTAACGTTTGCTAACGTGTTGCACGTGCATGCCTAGAAACTCATCGAGGACTGGTGAAGTAGTTAAAGCCCTATCAGACCCCGAGAAAATTTTCAAGGCCCTAAATCGGACCAACCGGAAAAGCAAACATCAACCAGAAATTGAGCAAATTGAAACCGATATGGAATATCCACACAACCGTAACAATAATGGGGATGATGTGGTAGACCCAGTCGCTCACATAGGGGCAGAGGCTCCCCTATATGACTGGGCACAACCCACAACTGAGAATTTATCCACAGCGATACTGGTTCCTCAGATACAGGCCGAGTCCTTCCAGATAACAAAGAATATGTTGCACTTATTGCAGAAAGGGACTATTCTCAGGGTCATACATCGAAGACCCCCAGCAGCATTTGAAAAACTTCCTGTCAATTTGCAGAACACAGAGGCATCCAAACGTCACTCAGGAGGTAATAAAATTGTTGTTGTTTCCATTCTCAGTGACTGGCGCGGCCCAGACTTGGCTGAACTCTCTCCCCATCAATTCCATTACAACATGGGAGGAGTTAGTCAAACAGTTCGTGAACAAGTTTCATCCACCCAACAAGACTGCTCAACAAATTGATGAAATTTTGAGCTTCAGACAAAAACCAGTTGAAACACTGCAAGAGACATGGGAATGATTTAAGGGGATCTTGGTTATCTGTCCACATCATGGTATTCATAGCAAATGCTGGGGCAGCGTTTTTATATGGGTTTGGCTGATACTGTTAAAGCAAATGTTGATGCCTCGGCTGGTGGAGCATTTTTGAGCAAAACGTGGAGAGAAAGTCAAATCTTACTTGATAAAATGGCACAGAATTCAGGATGGACAACAAGNAGTGGAAATATGGGTGTCAGGGGACAACAAGGTAATGCAGCACCGTATCAGAGGCCACAAGGTTATAACCATCAGAATCAACAACAAGCATACTACCCTCCTCAGCATCAACGGGGGGAAAGCAAGAAGATGGGTTTTCCAGGTTAGAAGCTATGATGCAGTAGGTTATTGGGTCAAATGCCAAAATTAGTGAGAGAGTAGATATACATGATGCAGCTATTAAAAATATTGAATTACAGTTGGGCCAAATATCTATGGCAGTGAACAATCGTCCTCCTGGAACTTTACTTGCAGATACTCAGGTAAATCCTATGGACCAGGGCCCAAGGTAGCTTATGGCAGTGACTTTCCACAGTGGCAGAGAATTAAACTTGGAACTAGAGAGAGATCGTGAAAGCAGACAGGCCGAGACACTAGTACCCATACCGATTAAACTTGATGATTCAAAAAACTTGACCAAGGTAACAGTGCCACCTACTGAAGAAGAACCCAGTGCACAGAGTGAGACTGAAAAAGAAGTGGAGATAGCCCAGAAGCCGGTAGTTGAGGTGGTGGCTGAGAAAGAAAAGTCCCAAATCACTGGGAAAAAGAGACCGCCAGCTCCATTCCCTCAGAGGCTGGCCAAATACCAAAAGGATGAACAGTACAAAAAGTTCTTGGACATGCTAAAGCAAATACAGGTAAATATCCCATTGATTGATGCGTTGAAGGAAATGCCTGGTTACGCTAAAATGATGAAGGACTTGATGTCCAGAAAAGTTGACTTCCAAGATCTAGCTACTGTCACCCTTACTCATACTTGTAGTGCGGTGGTGACACGCCCTATTGCTGAAAATTTGTCTGACCCAGGGAGTTTTACAATTCCTTGTACCATTGGCAACTTAGCTTTCACCAAAGCTCTATGTGACTTGGGGGCCAGCATTAATCTGATGTCGCTGGCCATATATAAAAGACTGGGAATTGGTAGAGCCAGGCCCACATCCATGCTGTTGCAACTTGCTGATAGGACGGTGAAGAGACCGTCGGGTATTCTGGATGATGTATTGGTGCAAGTGGGGAAGTTTGTATTTCCTAATGATTTTGTGATATTAGACTGCAAAGTGGATGAAGAAATTCCCATAATCTTAGGAAGGCCATTTTTGGCCACAGGCAGAGCTCTTATCGATTGTGAGACTGGTGAACATAAGATGAGGCTCAATGATGAAGAGATCACTTTCAACGTGGAGAATTCTATGAGGCGACCTAGTGAGTTCGCCAACTGCTCTTTTATTGATGTTGTGAATGTGATCTCAGAAAAAGATGATGCATCCCTGACTGTTGGGGACCCTTTGGATGAATGTTTGATGAATCTAGATGATATGAACGGTGAAGAACTGGCAGATTGGGTGTTAGCACTTGAGAAAAAAGGGGTATGGCCAAAGGCTCTTGAGTTTGAGTCACTATACGTAGAGGAAAGAGAAAACCCGTCGGCCAAGCAATCTATTAAGGAACCACCCAGGTTGGAACTTAAATCAGAGGATGATGATGTGGTAGAAAAGATACTAGATTTAACTAAGGACATCGATGATACATACTTTGTTGAATCTAGTGTCATTATTGTTGAAGATGTTGGTACACACTCCAACCGTTTTTTCACATTGTGCTGGGATGATGATATGCAAATAGAGTTATCCGAACCACCTGATAAGTTGAGGGATAAAGAACAAGATGCCTACATTCTGGAGTTCTTCTTGCCAGAAAGTAAGGAGCACACATTTCATCAAAAGGCCAAGAAGCGCAGATTACTACATTCTTTTATTGGGCCAGGCAGATTTGTTTCACCACCCCAGAAGCATGATCATAGAGCAGATTCAAAACTTGAGATCCAATTTATAATTTCAAAGTGGAGGCATAAAGTGATTAAAGAATTTGCTCGAAGGAGCATGGAAAGTAAAAATTAATGGAAAGGATGTCGACGCTACGTGAGCAGGGAGTTTCTTGCACCTTACTTTTATTTCTTGTTTTGTCTATATGTGATGCACTGAGGACACTGCATGATTTAAGTGTGGGGTGTTGTACATATTTGTTATGATTTGTTGTGTTTAGTGTGCTTTCTTGTTAGTAGTTTTAGCTTTTATGGTTAGTAATTTTTTTTAAGTAGATCAAAACAGAAAAATTTAATTAGAAATATGTGGACTCTTCCTGACGATGGATCTCCTAGACAGTTTTCTTGAAGGAAGTAAGTCTAGAGAAAATACCAAAAAGATTTTTTGTTTTAAGTAGTGTAGTAATTCCCCCTTGGTTTTTCTTTGGACCACGGTTCTTTTCCAAGAGTTTTAATTGAACAGGGTGTAGGTAATTTTTAATTTTTACGAGTAGAAATCACATGGTTGAGGGCTTAATAGTAGAAATATCTCGAAACGTGCTAATGTCTTGAGAACATTCAGTACTTTGGTTGTGACGCTTAGGCTCAATTTTTTGACTCCAGGATAAATACCTTAAATCAGGAATTCTTAAGATTTGCTTAACTGCTTTGACTGGAGTGTCGTGATAGATCCAATCCTGAGTGAGTTATGTGCCAAGTGTGTGTGAGGTTTGTATGTTATTCTGTGCATTGCATTTGATGTCTAGAACTTGCCCCGTGTGTGTGCAAAGCGAAATAGAAGTTTTGTTCAGTCTTGGAAGTGATATAGGCATTTCTTTGTTGAGCCAGCTATCTATATTTTACCCACCTAATTGTTATGTATCGTAGTTAACCTCGTTGAGCCTATAATCCTGTTTCTTTGGCAGCCACATTACAAGCCATACCCCTATGTTTGAAACAATCATATATTTGAACCTTGTCACCTCTCATAAGCACTTAAAAAGTGATGAAATATGGAAAAGTTAAAGTGTGGGGTGGTAAGTTGGTTTTTGAGGGGAATAATTGAAATACGGAGAAAGGTGCACTGTTTGAAAAAGTAAGAGTCACTTGAGAAAAAGAAAACAAAAAAAATAATATATATAGAAAATAAATAGTTGTATTGTTGTGAAAGAAAAATATATGTGGTGACTCTTGATGTAATTGTGCTTAAAGAAATATGGGGTATTAACATTGATGTGAAGGTGGTGGGTTTAATATAAGCATGAGGTTGAAAAGCTAAAGTATGTGTATTAAAGTGCTTAGGGAGGTGTAGTCACTCTTCTATCCAAATGTATCCTACCCGTCCCGCAGCCTACATTACAACCAAATAAAGTCCTACTTGATCCTAGACTGAATGAGCTCGATTAGTAGAGTAGTACACTACGGGCAAGCCTATGGTGCATCTTTTGTGGCATATGAATATTATTTCTGAGAGTGAGTGAATTCTTTCTATCTTGAGTTCCTAAGTGTTCTTAAATTTTATTGTGTGTGGAACTAGCTCTTTGATTTGGTGAGGGCACATGATTCATGAAGGAAAGGTAATGTTGTTGACCTCTATGTTAGAGTAGTGAGTGTATTGTGAATAAAGCATGGTATATGTCAGTCAACTATTGAGGCGAGGATGTCACACTTCTGTGCTTGAAATGTGTTAAAAAAATTCTTCATAAC
>ML361144.1:0-11027 GCA_005239505.1 Nicotiana paniculata | reverse complement strand
GGGGGGGGGTAGAGGAACTTCTGTAGTAATCAATAATGAAATGTTCTGTTCTTCCTAGCACTACCCGTGGCAACTCCTTGTGAGAAGAGGAACTTGCAAGTGAAAATGTTAGCTGAATAGTTCTTTTGGGCATATAAGAATTTCATCCTATTTCCATTGCAGCTGGTTAAACACGTCAATGATGGAAAACAGACTGATTTTAGGTGTCTCGGAATTGGATGGCTTTGATAAGGTAATTGACATGCTTGTCATCTGTAGTACTTTGTTATGATTAAGAGTCTGACTCAATATCCTTTCTGAAGATCCATTCTTTTCCCATGGAATAGCATTCTACCTTCATCTAGGCTCTAATTGGATTTGCATCTTCTTTCACTTTCTATATGTATCTTTCAGAGGAAACTACCATCTCCTGGATTCCAAGTTGAGATTGTGATGGTAGATTATGATGGAAGTGTTCCAGTAAAGTCCAAGGCTGATGGTGCCGCCAAAGGAAAGGACCCAAGACAAGGAAACAATTCTTCATCCAGTGAAGGAATTAAAGGTAATTTGAACAAAAACAAGGTATCGGGGGGCCAAAACCGTGGTGATGATGTATTTTCAGATAGTGACGGGGAGGAAGCTGCACCTTCCAGTACAAAAAGTCAGACAAGTGCTTCACAAGCTGCTGCTGCAGGTGTTGATTCTGGCTCCCAAAAGGAGCAGATTACCAATCTAACACATAATGCCGAACAACTTTCTCTTCGGAGCAGCAATCCTAAAAGTGGTGCAAGCAAGATCAAGGATGAGACAGTTGAGAGAGTTGCCATTCCAAATCTGGGCTCAAGTGATATTAAGGCCATTGCAGCAGATGCATCTGTGTTCAGTTTTGGAGACGATGACGATTATGAAAGTGAATAAGCAACAAAATTCATCACAAGTGAAGAGAATGAATCAACAATAGAAAAGGAAAAAAGTCGACGCAAATATAATTTTTAACATTTTCCTTTCAGTTTCTCTCCCTTATTTCTTTTGAAGTTGGTGGAGCTTTTAGAATTTACAGATATTCTTAAGCTGATGCTTTCCCCCATTTTCTTAGCTATTTTGATTTATTTCACGGTAGACGTTTGACCTGTCAGATTCTTATGCCTAATTAATCAGAAAATCCAACTTATTGTTGGCAATTTCAAAGAAGTAGCTCTGAGCTCTTTGACCTTTATGGAGCATGGGGCTTTAGATGTCAATATTTGATCCTTGTTGTAAAATCCCCTCTAAATCCAATGGGCAGACCGAATCTTATTTTGTTCGAGTTGCAAAGTTCTTTACCTCCTTTGTCTTTCAGTCTTTTAGTTTTTCAACCACTTTTAAGTGAATCTCATAATAATAGTATCTTCAAGCTGTTTATTGGTATCATGTCCTCCTTTTCTTGGCTCATTCAAGGATTTCTTTACCTCGAAATATCTTTATATTGGCTTAAGCTATTGAGAATAATCTTCGGGGGCTATCTTATGAACAAACAAATTTTCAGTAATGCCTGTATCAAGTTGAGAAGGGACGTGTTTCTGTGTATATTGTGAGCTACAGAAAAGTTGCATATAATTTGAAAGGTTCAAATTAATTATTCAAGCTTCATCAGGGATCATCGTCTCCCTAAACTTATGGAGACAGAAAAAACCAAAACAGTTGGTTTACTATTCAAGTCCAAAACAAGGAAGTTTCTGTGCTGCACATAAGTACAATATTCGAAGCTTCCTTAAAATCTGTTAAATATAGAGACAGTGAGAGCCATAAAATCAGTTTATGCTTAATGTAATTGCCTCTCAACCTCTTGGCTTTATTTTGAAAGTCAGTCACAATATATAAGCATTTTTAGCCATTCTTTTGCTTGATTTTTTTAATTTCATTTTTTCCCTTTACTATATTTGTTACCCAAAAACGGAATTTTAGCATATTTACTAACTTGTTCATGGAGAGGAAAACTTGCTGGCTCGTAATCGTATAGCATATAAAATTTGTACAAGGAGCAGTATATAGTAATTAGAGACAATTTAAATTTGATAGGATTCAAATGCATTTTTTTTAGCATGTCCGCCTCAAAGACGACCAAGACCCTCAACTGGTACAGACGCATTTTTTAGACCGTTTCTTTTCATTCAAACTTGATCATCCATTAATAACTCAGTCAATCACATACTAAATGACAGAATATTTGTTGGCCTTCGTCAAAGTTAATACTCTTAATGTTTGCTAGTTCATCCTTCGTCATGGTAGTAATTAACTTCAATTTGCACATTGTTTAAGCTTTAAACTACTTTGACTACTTCAATTATCCTCCAGCTGAAACAGCCTTTTTCATTTTGAGTCTCAAAACTTCACTCTACCAGGAATTACCAAATACCAAGTATGTACTAGCTTCTACTACCAAAAATACCAAAGTAACTCTGAATAAATAACCTAACTTTTTTTCTCCGTTAGAAATATGAGCGTTGATTTCCCGTAGACCTAGATAGCAACATTGTGTTTTAGCATAGGATTAAGCATTAGCAATCAACATGTCAACACAGGAAAAAAAAACAAAGCTTGGTTAAAATTGCACATGCTTCTTCGGCCGAGGAGTTACGTGGAGCACAGGTATAAGATACAACAACATCATCAACATCGAATAGGGAAAGATGGCATACATCTACTTCTTCAGAGAGTCACAGATGATAAATAGACAATGCTACTGACGTAGCTGATAAATCTTTATCCAGAAGCAACTAATGAAGCAATATCTTTATCAAATCCTCCTCAAATTTTCACCTTAACACAAAGTTTATATATAGCACAGCAGACACTAAAAATAAGACCAGGACTTTTGCATGTTACTAGTTTTTATCATCCAACTTTGATCTAGTCAATTATCATACACATAAAAGTTAAACAAAATCAAACTAAAATTCATCAGAATAAGAAGTGAGATGTATATCTGCACATTGTATTGAACACTGCAAATACAAAATTAAAAGGAATAAATGAGAAAAGTTGAGAGTGGATCACTGTATGACCAATTACAGCTAACAATACAAACAGTATGATTTTTCTGTTTTAACTTTTTTTCACAATATTCATAAGCTCTCATTGGAATCACCATTACCATTTGACAACCTGCGGAGAGTGCACGCCACTAGGCCTCTTCCTCCAAAAAACCCGAACCATGACTTAGCTGTTGCTGATCGACCTACATTGCTTGTTGACGGAATATCAGCGGCACCAATAATGGGCAGTGTATTTGCTATAGGTTGAAACTCTACTGCATCTTCTAGTGCTCCACCATCACTTGCACTACCATCCACAGGTTCGACATCAACTTCCCCGACATCAAGATTCACAGCTAGTGATCGCCTTCTAGCTCTCAACCAATCTGCAACATCACCCGTCACATGCTTGCACTTCTTAACCTTGATTTTCACCAAATTCGGACACCCCCAAGCAAAAGACTCGATCCCTTCATCCGTCACTTCACATCCCTTGATACACAGCTTCTTCAAGGCCATACATTTCGTGGCAATACAAGATACTTCAGGATCTCCAATAGTGTCGCTACCACAAAGTGCCAATCTTTCTAACTTTTGACAATTCGAAGCTATCGCCAACAAACTAGTCGATGTAGGATTCAAACCAATAAGCACCAATTCTTTGAGATTTGAACTATTCTCAGCAATTGCAACCAAACCCTCATCCCCTATTCTATTAGTCCTCCATCCATCAATGTGAAGCTTCCTCAATAACTTACATTTCCTAGCCACTGCTACAACCCCAGCATCTGTGCATTCGGGCGTTTTCACCAAATGCAAAATCTCCAAATTTGGACAATTCGATATCGCGTTAAGCCCAGTATCACTAACTTGAAGCCTCTCCAAATGAATCTCAGCAACATGATTTTCCCTACTCCCAATTGTCTCAAAAAGCCTATCCCAATCACCTAAACATCGCAACAACTTCAAAGTCCTCAAATTTTTGGACCCAATAATCAAAGGCCCAAAGCACTGGCCATTATAAAGCTCTTTCAAACATATAGATTTAAGCGATGAAGCCGCAGCTCCAGGGCCAATTGGGTCGGCTGCAAACCCATCGTTGATGCCACGTAGGCGCTTCACAGATAATTCCTCAAGGGTAGAACAGTGATCAAGCAAAGCATTCATACCTTTGGCTCCAAACATGCAAGACCCACATGAGAATTTCTTCAAACTCTTACAATTCTTTGCAAAAGCAGACATACCCACATCGGTAACATCACGGCAGCCACGTAGCTTTAGGCGCGTGAGGTTAACGCAACGGAGGGAGATAAGGGTCAAAGCTTCATCATTTATGCTCACGGATTTACGATCACATCGGAGAGCGAGTTTCGTAACAGAATCGAAACGAGAGAAGACGGTGGGGATATGAGGGAGGAACTCAGCTTTTGCGTTGAGGGAAAGGCGGTGACGGCTTTGACCCTCCACTAAAAGCCATCTCCGGCAGACGAGGGAACATTTCTTCCGGTCGCCGGAGCTCAGGCACTGGAAAATTAAAGCTAAACATTCATCGGGAAGCTCATATGTGTAATCTGGGTTTTCGAAATCCGTGGGGATGATTGATTCATCTTCATCTGAATTCAAGAGGGAGAAAAAATCAGATTCGGAGGTAGAACGGTGGTGGTTGGGAAGTGGGCTCGGGTGAAGGTTACGGTGACGGAGTTTCGGCCCACCACCACATTGGGTCGATGAATATTGGCCCATTTTGCTTGAATGAAAGAAGAGAGAAACTGAGAGATTTAGGGTTGGAAATGGATTGCGCTGCAGGAATTGAAGATTGGAAAAAGGGAGATGTTTAATATAGGAAAATTAATAAGGGAGAGGTTGACATTTGACTGGGTTAAAAGGGTGGAATATTGAAAAGAGAGGAAGAAGAAGAAAAGAAGAAGAAGAAGAAGAAGAAGAAGAGCTGTAGAGGAAATGTGCGAGTCCTCGTCAATATCGTCAATGGCCGACTAATAATATTGGAATATCCAGTGGGAAGAAGAAATTATATGGACCAAAATGCCCTTTTATACTTCTTTTTTGTCTACTTCTTTTTGCACATGTAATTTAAAGACGTAGCAGATCAGTGTTTGCTGTGTGAATTTCGAGTTGGAATAAGGCGTTACATGCTTTACTTGCATCTTATATGCGATTAATAAATTAATTTGTATAATTTTTACAATAACAATATCGAGTTCAACTTGCATATATCTTGATTAATCTATCAGGTAGTGCGTTATAATTAAGTAGATATATTGAGTAAATCTATGAATCAAGCTTGGAACATATAGTTGTGATTCAATAAAGTTGCGATCTTCAGGTTATTATTCATATACCTGAGCCTTTTTCAACCATATCCCTTGAGGACATAAAGTAATTTTTTTTAGAATTTTGAAATTTGTGTAAACAATAATATTATTAAAACGTGCTGAATTTTATTAGAACATTAAAAAATGTAAACAATGTCAAATAAAATGGAACAAATTGAATGCTTACACTATGATGCCAAATTCACAGACTACTGAATTTCGTAGTTATTCAAACTGTAGCAACATAATCACCGATCATACCCATTACCTGCCTACTTTTATTATTTTTGTGGAAGAGCTTAAAGTTACTTTCATTCTGTTCTCTACCTCCTAGGTGTACGAGTATGGATCTAGAATTTAAATTTTTACGTTTTTATTATTGAACTCATACATACTATTTGTTATAAGTTTATATATATATATATATATATATATACTATTTATTTTAATTTTAACAAATTCTCATATAATTTTCAATTGAATCTGATATTATATTATAAGTGTGGATCCACCCTTTAGGTGTATATGGAGGAATGAGTGCCCACGAGACCAATTCCTATGAAGAAAGAGAGAGTGGAGACTGGGGGAGTGGACGGAAGATTCCGAGTTTGCGGCCCGTTCTTTCGCTAATTAGCCACGTAGAATACTACGAAGTTTATATTTGTAAGATTAGAAAAGTTAGTGGTATTTGACTTGTTCCAGATGTATGGCCTTAACGTGTCTTTCTCGGGTGAATGAAACGCACAAGTAACACAATATGCACTATTCTTCTTCTCTGATTGTCTTCACATAACGGACGATGAGCTATCTACTTACTGCAATTAGAATATTACATGCTTCTACTCTGCTGGTCTTGTAAACGGTTAAAATCAGACTCATCTATTATATGACAGATCGAAATCGAAACGTCATGGATTGAAGATCGATTCTGAGTTTCATCGAACCTAGGAACGGTTAGAATATGCACAGCGGAAGCAATCAAACAAACCAGGCATCTAATACATGTAAATTAGACAATGCTATAATCACAAGATTAGTAGCATTAACCTCTTGAAATCGTTGGACAAAGCTTCCAAACAGTAAGAATTCAGAGTTGCAGTCTTCTGCTATATGCCTAATAAAACCTTGGACGATTTTGCTTTTGGGTGGGCAAAAACAATAACTCTACTTAAGGAGGACGAATTTCTCTAATTTAGGGTCGTTTAGATGGGTTTTTGGCTAATTTTATATTTTCTGGAAAAAAAATTTAATAAAAAGAATTTTTAAAAGAAATCTGTGATGGTATGGTTCAATTCCCATTGTTTACGATCATGTTTTACAGTAATATAATGAATTTATATGTTGACATAGGTTTTCTTCCCCATCGGATAAATTCATTATAGATGATTACTGTAGTTTTGCCTCTAGTTATTTGATTACTTATATTAACTCTCCAACTGAGTTATATGTTGATTCAATGAAACTAGAATTTATAAAAGTGATATTTACCTATCTTAAATTAACAGTTTACTCTCCATCTGAGTTGGTCCTGTTTAAATTTATGGGGTTAATATCTTACATCACTCATATATTTTGCATGAATAGTTAAGTTTCCCTAACGAATCTAACTGTTCAATGAGCATGGTTATATGTGTAATGTGTTGTTTTTGAATTTAATTATTCTAAATACATAACTAATGATCTATTTAATGTAAATATCTCTCAGATTAACCATGTCTTCATTCAACCCACTTACCTCAATTCTGAACCAAAACAAGTTAGAAGGACCGAATTATGTTGACCGGAAAAGAAACCCTGATATTTTCCTAACTGCTGAAGGTTACAAATTTGTAATCACTGAGGAGTGTCCAGAAAAACCTGAAAATGCTACTGATGATCAGGTTAAGGCCTATGACAAATGGGTTAAGGCTGATGAGATGGCGCGATGTTACATTCTTGCCTCTATGGCGAATGTTTTGCAACATCAGCATCAGTCTATGGGGTCTGCTTACGACATGCTTGAAAGTCTCAAAGAGATGTTAGGTGAGAAAAATCGTGCAGCTAAGCAGACTGCCATGAAATCCCTTTTGAACACCAAGATGGCTGAAGGATCATCGGTCAGGGACCATGTTCTGAAGATGATGAGTCTTCTGAATGAACTGGAGGTCCTTGGAGCCTTGATTGATAAGGAGTCTCAAGTTGAGATGGTCCTACAGACTCTGCCTAACAGTTTTCAACAATTTCACTTGAACTATAATATGAACAAAATGGATTTGTCACTGGCGAAATTGTTGAATGAGCTGCAAGCGGCAGAGTCTACTATCAAAAAACAAGCTCCAGTTGCGACATTCAATGTTAAGAAAGCTTTTGTTTCTAAGTCGAAAGGCAATAAGAAAAAGAAGAAGGCTCAAAAGGTTTTGGCACCTGGTGGTGCGGCTGATGTGAAAAAGCCCAAAGGCAAGTGCTATCATTGCAAGCAACCTGGGCATCACAAGAAGCAATGCCCTGCTTATCTGTCAAAGTTGAATAAGCAAGGTAATTCAAATTTAAATGTCGTTGAAACTTGTTTAGCGGTTGTTTCTACCATATTTTGGTGTGTAGGTTCGGGAGTCACTAATCATATCTGCACTACTTTGCAGGGATTTCAGGAAACGCGGCGGCTAAGTGAGAATGAAATTTGCGTATTTCAAGCCAATGGCGAGCCAACACCAGCTTTAGCTTTAGGAAATATTAGAGTTTCGTTTAGTAGTGATAGAGTTTTAGATCTAAAATATGTTCTCTATGTACCTTCCATTAGAAGGAATTTAATTTCGGTTTCGAAAATAATGGATGTTGGTTATAATGTTTATTTTGCTAATAACTCTGTTGTTATTAAGTTTAATAAACGTTTTATCTACGATGCTGCTAGAGTACATGACCTTTTTATTCTTGATATATCTCCTCGTGTGCTACAACAACCAAAAGAATTGAATAACATTAATCTGCCACATAAAAGAAAACGTATTTCTGAATTGAGTCAAACTTATTTGTGGCACTTACGTCTATGTCATATAAATCTAAATAGGATTTCGAGATTGGTCTTTGATGAACCATTGAGTTAATTGAAAGTGGAATCACTACCAACATGTGAATCCTGTTTAGAAGGTAAAATGACCAAGAGACATTTTCCCTCAAAAGGAAATAGAGCCAGCGATAAGATAGAACTAATTCACTCTGATTTGTGTGGCCTTATGAATATACAAGCAAGAGGTGGTTTTGAGTATTTTGTGACTTTCGCAGATGATTACTCAAAATATGANTATTCCGATTTGCCTTCCTCCTTTTGGGGATATGCTTTAGAAACAGCAAATTACATTCTAAATTTGGTTCCTTCAAAGTCAGTACCTTCAACTCTAGTAGAATTGTGGACTGGCGCAAGCCAAGTTTACGGCACATTCGGGTTTGGGGTTGTCCAGCACATGTGCTGAAAGGGAAAGCGGATAAATTGGAATCAAGGACAAAAGTATGCATTTTTATTGGATATCTAAAAGGAACTAAAGGCGGTTTGTTTTATTGTCCCAAAGAAAAGAAGGTAATTGTTACGATAAATGCCAGATTTTTAGAAGAGGACTATTTAATGAACCATATTCCTAGAAGTAAACTAGTTTTATAGGAATTAAATAATGGAGTAACTAAAGACTGATCTCTAGAACGTATCCCAGAAGCCAGTATTGACATACCACTGCACTATCGTAGTGGGAGAAATGTCAATAGGCAACAGATTGCACAAGAGCAATTGCCTGACATCTCACTACCCCAAAGTAGTGGAAGTAGTTGAGCAACCTCAGATTGTTGAACAACCTGAAAATGTTCTGCAGCCTGCACTCCACGAAGAAGTTAATGATATCCTAGCACCGCAAGGTGTGGAGGATAATATTGAGGTTTCAGTTCCAGAAAATGATGTTTTGATTCAACAACAAAATCAGCCTCCACCTGTAGTGACTAGTCGTAGTGGGAGAATTATTAGAAAACCTCTCCGATTTGCGCTCTGAAGAATCTTATGATAGAATCCCTGAAGAGCCTAATACAGAACCTATTAATTACGACAAAGCACTACAGGATACAGATGCTGATAAATGGGTTGATGCTATGAAATCTGAAATGGAGTCCATGTACTCCAATCAAGTCTGGGATCTTGTAGAACCACCTACTGGAGTCAAACCCATTGGTTGTAGATGGATCTATAAGAAAAAGAGAGGAATGGATGGAAAAGTGCAAACTTTTAAAGCTAGGCTTGTTGCAAAAGGGTTTACTCAAAAATAAGGGATCGATTATGAGGAAAACTTTTCGCCAGTAGCCATGCATAAATCCATTAGGATTCTCTTATCCATTGCTGCTCATTACGATTATGAGATTTGGCAAATGGATGTCAAGACGACTTTTCTAAATGGAAGTCTTGATGAGTGCATCTATATGGCACAACCAGTTGGTTTCATTAGAAGTGGCAATGAGCACATATTGTGTAAATTAAAGAAATCCATTTATGGATTGAAACAAGCTTCCAGAGCATGGAACATTTGTTTTGACGCATCGATTAAAACCTTCGGTTTTAATCGATGTGAAAATGAGTCTTGTGTCTATAAGAAGTGGGATGGAGATAAACTTACACTTTTGGTTTTGTATGTAGATGATATTTTGCTCATAGTAAATAATGTGAGCATGTTGAATTCAGTAAAGGATTGGTTGTCCTCACGTTTTGATATGAAGGACTTGGGACAGGCAGCACATATCCTTGAGATCAAGCTTATGCGAGATCGCAAGCAGAGGATATTAGGCTTGTCCCAAGCACTTTATATTGATACTATTCTCACCAGATTTAGCATGCAATATTCCAAGAAAGGATTTCTCCCTTTTAGGCATGGAATCTCTATGTCGAAAGATCAGTCCCCAAAAATGACTGATGAGATAGAAAAAATGAAGGCGGTCCCTTATGCTTCTGTTGTAGGGAGTCTCATGTATGCTATGTTATGTACTACACCTGATATATGCTTTGCAGTTGGCATGGTTAGTAGATTTCAGTCTAACCCTGGACAAGAACACTGGAATGATGTTAAGCATATAATCAAGTACTTGAAAAGGACTAGGGATTATATGTTGGTGTATCACTCAGGTGATCTTGCACCCATTGGCTATACTGATTCAAATTTCCAGTCAGATAGAGACTCTAGAAAATCTACCTCAGGATATGTTTTTACCTTAGGAGGTGGAGCCATAAGTTGGAGGAGTATCAAGCAATCATGTGTTTCTGATTCCACCATGGAAGCCGAATATGTGGCTGCATCTGAGGCAGCTAAAGAGGCTGTTTGGCTCAGGAACTTTCTAAATGAGCTTAATGTAGTTCCTTCGTTTCAAGCACCGATTGTACTTTATTGTGACAATAGTGGTGCAGTTGCAAACTCGAAGGAACCAAGAAGCCGTAAAAGGAGTAAACATATTGAGTGTAAATACCACTTAATTCGGGACATAACTCAAAGAGGTGATGAAAGAGTATTGAAGATTGCGTCAGAGGATAATTTGGCAGACCCGTTTACGAATAGCTTGACAAAGAAGAATTTTGACAAGCATGTAGAAGGAATGGGTGTTAGAGTAGTAGACGCATGGTTGTGAGTCTAAGTGGGATATTGTTGGGATATACTATTAACCATGCGGTTTAGACATAGTATTTTATTTTATACTTTATGGA
>MDKI01074183.1:0-12733 GCA_005239505.1 Nicotiana paniculata | reverse complement strand
TATATATATATATATATATATATATATATATATATATATATAAAATTTACTTTTATTGTAATTTTTACGGAGGAATAAGGGAGGACTGGTTGGATCGGTATGCGCGCCGCATCAATATATGTGTTTATTTATTTTTCGTTGATTGTGTAAGTTACTCGATGTTTTACATTTCGTCTAAGGATTGATTATAGGTGGACATTGATAAGACACCGAAGTTACGTACTTAGTCTTGCAATTTACTGCTTTTAAATTACTGTCTTCTTTTCTGCCTTATTATTTATCGACTGTAGCATATGTTGTGGGTGTCCCACCGTAGCCTCGTCACACTTTCGTCGAGGTTAGGCTTGGCACTTACCAGTACATAGGGTTGGTTGTACTGATACAGCACTCTGCACTTCCTGTGCAGATTTCGGAGCAGGTTGTGGCTGACTGAGAGACTTAGCTCAGGTTCAAAGTTGGAGACCCAAGGTATTCCTGCTGGCATCCGCAGGCCCTGGTGTCCCCTTCTACGTCTCTTTATTACTGTTTTTCTTTCTTTCCAAAAACAGATGTAAATTTCTTTCAGGCTCATGTTTGTAGAAAATCATAGTGTGTTCGTGAAATTGTAGCACCAGGTTCTGGGGAGGAGTAGAATGTAAATGACTTCGATTTCTATATATCTTACAGTCATTCCGCTTTATTTTGTCTAATTACTGTTAATTACTAAAAATTGACATAAATGGCTAAACAATCTCTAATGTTGCCTTGCTTGGCAAGTGTGATGTTAGGCGCCATCACGATCCCAACGATGGGTATTTTTTCATAAATTCTTTTCTACTAAGAGTCGGGTCGTGACAGCCTCACACTTTCTCCCGGGTTAATAGAATTCCTTACCCGATGTTCTGTGTTCGCGGACCAAAGAATAGAGTCAATTTCCTCGATTTGGGATTTTAAAATAAACCGGTAACTTGGAACACCATAAATTATTCAAAGTAGCGACTCTGAAATTAATTAAATAATCTCATTTCGAATAATGTCACTTAAATTGAAAAAACTCTCATATCCCCATCGGGAAAAAGGATGTGTGACATCTCTGTTACAAAATGGTTATGTTATCACTAAATGAAAAGATTTATAAACTGTAACTGTCACGACCCAATTTACTACTGTCGGGACCGTGATGGCGCCTAACATTGAACCCGCTAGGCAAGCCAACATTAATGTTTATTTACCTTTTTCATTTATTTTTAAAAAATAATAGGTGATGTACCAATCAGCGAAAATAAAAGTGCCAAAGAAAACAAAGTCTAACAACTTAATTAAAGACATTACAAAAATCATAATACTAAACCCAAGAATTTGGTGCCACAACTTCACGGACTCTCTATTAATACTACATTTAAAGGTCCGAACAAAATAAATACATCTGTCTCAAAATAAAGAAGAACGAAGTGGAAATAAAGTAGAAGGGGACGCCAAGGCCTGCGGACGCCTGCAGGAGTACCTCGGAATCTCCAAAAGGGCTGAAGGCAGCCTCCTCACTCTAAGGTCCGTAGAGTCCTATACCGGGATCTGCACAAAAGTGCAGAGTGTAGCATCAATACAACTGACCCCATGTACTGAGTAAGTATCGAGCCTAACCTCGGCGAAGAAGTGATGAGGCTGGGACACGACAACCAACAAAACTTGTGCAGTTTAATCATATACGAAGAAAATAATAACAACAAGAAATAAGCAGCTAAATACAAAGAAAGGGGAACATGCTGAGGGGGAAAATATCAAATATAAAAATAACAAAGTAGAGCAACTAAGTTGATATCAATTTAAACAACATAAGTAACAACACAAAAACAAGTGCACGGCATCACCTTTCGTGCTTTTACTTTCATCCTTACGAAATAATAAATAGAATGCACTGCATCACCCTTCGTGCTTTTACTGTTATCCTCACAATAAATCTATAGAAACGGCATGGAATCACCCTTAGTGCTTTTAATATCATAATATGGCACGGATATCACCCTTCGTACTTTTACTCTCATCCTCACAATAAATCAATAGAAACAGCACGACATCAGCCGTCGTGATTTTACCCTCATCCTCACAATAAATCAAAGAAAACGACACGACCTCACCCTTCGTGCTTTACACTCTTCCTCACCCTAACAAAATCAATAACAACAATCCGGCAAGGAAATCAACAATACAAACAACAATAATAAATTCTTAACGTCCCGGTAAGGGACTCAACAGTAGAATCAATATCATCCCGACAAGGGAAAACAACTATAAATAATCTCACCTAGTTACTCAATTTTGTATAGTAATTCTCAACTCAAACCAATTCTAAAAAATGATCAATACCAAAGAAACACCACCAACATAGATAATTGTCAAATTAAACTCAAGTAATGCTTAATGAAAAATCACATAAATCACAATATTCGAGTCACGGCATTCTTGACACCAACGTATAGATACTCGTCACCACACCTATACGTTGCACATTATACTAACACGTAGCAAATAAGACATAATACCTATTCCCTCAAGCTAGGGTTATGTCAAACACTTACCTCGAATTCCACGACCAAACTCAAGCCTCAATTACCGCTTTCCCTTTAGAATTCGCCTCCAATTTGATTGTATCTAGACATAATTAGCTTAACAATATCAATAAATGCTAAATAATTCAACCCCGATGCTTAATTATGAGTTTTCTATCATTCTTCCCAAAAAGTCAAAAATCGACCCCGGGCTCGCTTTGTCAAAACACGAGGTTCGGACCAAAACCCGATAACCCATACACCCACGAGCCCGAATATATAATTAGTTTCAAAATCTAACCCCAAATCGAGCTCTAAATTCCCAAAATTGTAAAACCACTAATTCTCCTAAAATCCCTAATTTTCTACCCTTCAAGAATAAGATTTAGGCCTAGAAATCTAATGGGTGTAAATAGAAATGAAGAAAACGAGTTTAAGAACACAAACCTAGAACTTGGTGGTGAAATCCCCCTTCAAAAAACGCCCCTAAGCTTCCTTGGCTTTGAAAATATGAAGTTATCGCTAAAATCCCGTTTTTTTACTGTTTTAAGCGTTGGGCGACAGTACTCAGTGCGTTCGCGTGAGCACTGGCGCATTCGCAAAGGGAAGCCTATATGAGGACTTATGTATTCATAGGACGAGCTGTGCATTCGCGAAGTCTTAGCCCTGCCCCGCCTTCGCGTTCGCGTACAAGGGGTCGCGTTCGCATAGCTCTCCTAGGTTCCTGATTAGCCCCCTCCTATAACTGTGCGTTCGCGTTTGACCTGGTGCGTTCGTGTAGAGTAATTTCTCCAATGCTCCACGTTCGCACCCATGTCTATGCGTTCGCATAGAGAAAATTCCAGCCGCAGCCGCAGCCCCACTTACCCTTCGCGTTCGTGTGAGTTACCACGCGTTCGCATAGAACAAAATACCAGACACTAGCAAACAACATTCTCACTAGATTTTGCTAAGTCCAAACCAATCTGACACCTAACCGAAACTTACCCGAGCCCTCGGGGCTCCAAGCTAAACATGTAAAAAACCTTAGAAACATCCTACAGACTTACTTGTGCGATCAAATCGCCAAAATAACATCTTAAACAACGAATTTAGCATAAAAATCAAAGGAAAATCTCAAGAACTTTAAAATGACCTCCGTTTTATACTAAATTTTACAGGCATCACTCAAATACTGTATTAAACCTGTACCGGGTTCCGGAACCAAAATACAGGCCCGATACCATCAATTACAAATATAATCAAATTTCCAAAAAACACTTATAATTTCAGTAAAACAATTACTTTCAAAAATTCATTTCTCGGGCTTGGGACCTCGGAATTTAATTTCGGGTCTACGCCCAAGTCCCATATTTTCCTATGGAACCTCCGGGACCGTCAAATCATGGGTCCAGGTCCGTTTACCCAAAATGTTGACCGAAGTCAACTTAAATTCAATTTTAAAGGCAAAATTAGCCTTTTTCTCATTTTTTTCATATAAAAGCTTTCTGGATATACGCCTGGACTGCGCATGTAAAACGAGGTGAGATTAAAGGAGGTTTTAAAGGCCTCGAAACACAGTTTTAACTTATAAAATGAGAGATGACTTTTTGGGTTATCATATTCTCCACATCTAAAACAAACGTTCGTACTCGAACGCACATAGAAAAGTACCTGAATCGGGGAAAAGGTGGGGATACCGGCTCCACATATCGGACTCGGACTCCCAGGTAGCTGCCTCGGCAGGCTGACTTCTCCACTGAACTCGAACTGAAGGATAACTCTTCGATCTCAACTAACGAACCTGCCGGTCTAATATGGCTATTGGCTCCTCTTCATAGGTCAAATCCTTGTCCAAATGGACACTGCTGAAGTCTAACACATGGGCTGGATCGCCGTGATACTTCCGAAGCACAGACACATGAAACACTGGATGCACAACTGATAAATTCGGTGGTAACACAAGTCTGTAAGCCACATATCCCACTCTATCAATGATCTCAAAAAGACCGATGTACCTAGGGCTTAGCTTGCCCTTATTCCCAAATCTCATCACGCCCTTCATGGGCGACACCCGAAGCAGCACCCGCTCTCCGACCATGAATGCCACATTAGGAACTCTACGGTCACCATAAATTTTTAACCAAAGAATTAGACCCTTTGACTAAAGCTATTTTTAGGATGAACTCGGGTTACTGATAATCAAGGAAATAGAGAAAAATGAATAACAGACAATATTGCAGAAATATAGAAAAGAGAAATCAATTATATTCTTGAATCAGATGTCTTTACAAGTTGTATTACCCTCTCTTATATAGGAGATTCCTATAACGTACAACTCTTGCTATGGTTTCTCATTAATGACTAATTATGACATTAATGAGGCGCTACAAAGGATAATGGTAATTGGGGACGATTATGTAACGTTTGAGTAATCAACTGTGGGTCCTTGAATCTGCTCGTAGCTTTGTCTAAATTCCTTATGACCATGCCTCTCCCATGTTTTGATCAGGTTGAGTTTCCTGTGGCTGATAAGCTCGAGGGTTTACTGAATCGTGCCTCTTTGTTCCGTACCTCTTTAAAGAATCACATCCAGCTGTCATGTTTTCCTGTATTCACGTGACTGGCTGAGTTGTCAAAAGTTGGCTTATGTGTGAAACTCTTTTTTACCAATACAATAACTCTTCTGCCTGGACTGAGCTGTACAAAGTCTATCCCGAATGATCTTAACCATATCCAAGGCATCTTGCACTAAGTATGTACCCAACAACCGAGCCTCTCCCGGCTCAAACCACCCAACCGGCGACCGACACCGCCTAACATATAATGCCTCATAGGGAGCCATCTGGATGCTTGACTGATAGTCGTTGTTGTAGGTGAACTCAACCAATGGCAAGAACTGATCCCAAGAACCTCCAAAGTCAATGACACAGGCTCGAAGCATATCCTCCAAAATCTGAATAGTGTGCTCGGACTGTCCGTCCATCTGAGGATGAAATGATGTGCTCAACTTAACCCTCGTGCCTAACTCACGTTGAATTGCCCTCAAGAAATGCGAGGTAAACTGCGTACCTCAGTCAGAAATAATAGACACGGGCATACCATGAAGATGAACAATCTCCCTAATGTAGATCTCTGCCAATCTCTACGAAGAATAGGAAACTGCCACAGGGATGAAATGTGCCGACTTGGTCTGTGGGAGCCCAACAACGAAATCCATGGTGATACACTCCCACTTCCACTCAGGAATCTCAATCTACTGAAGCAATCCACCAGGCCTCTGATGCTCGTACTTTACCTGCTGACAATTCAAGCACCGAGCTACATATGCCACAATATCCTTCTTCATCCTCCTCCACCAATAATGTTGCCGCAAATCCTGATACATCTTTGCGGCGCCCAGATGAATGGAGTACCGTGAACTATGGGCCTCCTCTAATATCAATTCACGAAGTCTATCCACATTGGGCACACAAATACGACCCTGCATTCGTAAAACCCCATCATCACCAACTGTAACCTTCTTGGCACCACCGTGCCGCACCGTGTCCCTATGGACACAAAAATGAGGATCAGCATACTGCCGATCTCGAAGACGATCAAATAATGAAGAATGAGAAGTTGTATAAGCTAGAACGTGTCCAGGCTCAGAAACATCCAAGATCATGAACCTATTGGCTAAATCCTGAACATCCAATGCAAGCGGTCTCTCCCTGGCCGGAATATATGCAAGACTACCCATACGGGCTGACTTCCTACTCAAAGCATCGGCCACCATTTGGCCTTCCCCGAATGATATAAGATGGTGATGTCATAGTCTTTCAACAGCTCCAACCATCTCCTCTGCCTCAAATTTAACTCTTTCTGTTTGAACAAATATTGCAAAGTCTTGTGATCCGTGAACACCTCACATGACACGCCATACATATAATGCCTCCAAATCTTCAGCGCGTGGACAATGGCTGCTAACTCCAAGTCATGAACAAGATAATTCTTCTAGTGGATCTTCAACTGACACGAAGCATATGAAATGACCTTGCAATCCTGCATCAACACGACACCAAGTCCAACTCGAGATGCATCATAATACACAGTATATGGCCCTGAACCTGTGGGCAAAACCAACACCGTCGCCGTAGTCAAAGCTGTCTTGAGCTTCTGGAAGCTCGCCTCACACTCCTCTAACCACCGGAACTGGACACCCTTCTGAGTTAACCTGGTCACCGGGACTGCAATAGATGAAAACCCCTCCACAAATCGACGGTAATAGCCCGCCAAACCCAAGAAACTCTGGATCTTTATAGCTGATGTGCGTCTAGGCCAATCCTTGACCGCTGAAATCTTCTTAGGATCCACCCGAATACCCTCCGCTGATACAACATGACCCTGGAATGCAACTGAACTCAACCAAAAATCACATTTCGAAAACTTGTAATATAACTGACTGTCCTTCAGAGTCTGCAGAACGACTCGAAGGTGCTGCTCGTGCTCCTCCCGGCTGCGGGAATAAATCAGAAGATCATCAATGAAGACAATCACGAAGGAATCCAAATAAGTCCTGAACACTCGGTTCATCAACTCCATGAAATCTACTGGGGCATTTGTCAACCCGAATGACATCACTAAGAACTCATAATGCCTATACTAAGTGTGAAAAGCTGTCTTAGGGACATCGGATTCCCTAATCCTCAACTGATGGTAGCCAGATCTCAAATCAATCTTCGAAAATACCTTGGCACCCTGAAGCTGATCAAACAAAATTATCAATCCTCGGTAGTGGATACTTATTCTTGATGGTAACCTTGTTCAACTACCGACAATCTATGCACATCCTCATCCACCCATCCTTCTTCTTAACAAACAACACTGGTGCACCCCAAGGAGAGACACTAGGCCTAACAAAGCCTTTATCAAGCAAATCCTGCAACTGTTCTTTCAACTTCTTCAACTCTGGCGGGGCCATGCGATATGGCGGAATAGAAATGTGCTGAGTGACCAGAGCCAAATCAATGCAAAAGTCAATATCCATGCCGGGTGCCATACCAAGTAGGTCTGCAGGAAACACCTCTCGAAACTCAAGGACAATGGGCATAGACACCATAGAAGGAACCTCGGCACTAGAATCACGAACATAGGCCAAATAGGCCAAATAGGCCAAACACCCCTTCTCGACCATATGTATAGCCTTCATATATGATATGACCCTACTAGAAGAATGACCAGGAGTCCCTCTCCACTCTAGTCGAGGCAACCCCAGCAATGCCAAGGTCACGGTCTTGGCATGACAATCCAGTATGGCATGATAAGGCGACAACCAATCCATCCCCAAAACAACATCAAAACCTACCATATCAAGGAGTAGAAGATCTACACTGGTCTCAAGACCACCAATAACAACTACACACGAATAGTAGACATGATCTACCACAATAGAATCACCTACCAGTGTAGACACATATACATGAGTACTCAGAGAATCACAAGGCATAACCAAATAAGGAGAGAAATAAGATGACACATAGGAATATGTGTACCCTGGATCAAATAAAACTGAAGCATCCCTACTGCAAACTGAAACCATACCTGTGATAATCGCATCGGAAGACTCAGCCCCATGTCTGGCTGGAATAGCATAACATCGGGGTTGGGACCCATCACTAAGAACTACATCCCTGAAACGGCCTATAACTCTACTATCCTGGCCTCCACCTCTAACTACCTGACCTCCACCTCTAACACCTCGACCCCCACCTCTGGCTGGTTGAGTGGGTGGTGGAACACATGGTGCGGGAACTATGGCACGAAAACCCTGGTGCTGAGAACTACTCGAGGCTCGAGGGTAAAATCTAGCAATGTGCCCCGGACCACCACAAGTATAACAAGATCTTGGCTGCTGAGACTGCTAGCAAACTGACCTCGACGACCTAAGTAACCACCCTAAAAACTCTAGAGCGGAGGTGCACTGATAGGAGCTGGTGGTGCACTGTAGGGCAACTGATCAAAATACTGTATGTGTGAACAAAAGCTGCCTGGAGCACTACGAGAAACCAGAAGTGCTGACTGAAATGGCCTAGGAGGATAGCCCCTACCAAAAGAAACCCTGCCTCCAGATGAGACACCACTGAAAGGAAATATCACTCCCTACCTCTCTAGCCATCTGTAATCTGATCGGCTGAGCTAGTCCCTTAATAAACCTCCTCACCCTCTCTCGGTCGAGGGGAAGTATCATAATAGCATGACGGGCCAAGGTAATGAAACTGGTCTCATACTGAATGACGGTCATAGAACCCTACTGGAGACGCTCAAACTGCCTCCGATAATCCTCTCTCTGAGTGATAGGGAGAAACTTATCCAGAAATAAATTGGAGAACTGGGCCCAAGTCAAAGGCGGTGATCCAGCTGGTCTGGCCAAACAATAATCTCTCCACCAGGTCTTGGCGGGACCTGATAGACGAAAAGTAGCAAAGTCGACCCCATTAGTCTCCATTGTCCCCATGTTCCATAGGACCTCGTGACAGCTATCCAAATAGTCTTGGGGGTCGTCTGAAGATGCACCACTATAAGTAGTGGTAAACAACTTGGTGAACCGGTCCAACCTCCACAAATCATCAGCAGACATAGCTGCTCCATCACCGGTCTGAACCATAATACCCGGCTGAACTACCCCAACTGTCTGAGGTGCTGGAGTCTGGAATTGAGAAGCTAACTACTCCGGAGTGCGAGTAACGGGAGTCTAGGTTCCTCCCCCAGCCTGAGAGGATCCTGGAGTACCGAGGTGTCAATGAACCCCTCGGGAACCTGAGCTTGTCTAACCGGTACTGTGTGGGTAGGAACCTCATCAGCAAACTCTACCTGAGGCTCTGCCACTGGGGCTGCTGCTCTGGGCTGAGCTATGCCTCTACCTCGGCCTCTAGCACGGCCTCAGTCTCGGCCTCGTCCTCAGCCACTCGTAGGAGCTACAACTGGAGACTCGGGCTACTGATCAGTGGATGAAGAAGCACGTGTTCTCGCCATCTGCGAGAGAAGAGTATAGAAATTCAATTAATTTTGAGAAATCAAATCGCACGATAGAGAAGAATAGATGTGAAGTCATTCCTAAACTATGTAGCCTCTGGGGGATAAGCACAGACGTCTTTGTACCGATCCCTCAGACTCTACTAAGCTTGTCCCTGCATTGTGAGACCTAAGCAACCTAGTGCTCTGATACCAACTTGTCACGACCCGAATTTTCCACCGCTGGGACCGTGATGGCGCCTAACATTGAACCCACTAGGTAAGCTAACGTTAATTTTTATTTACCTTATTCAATTATTTTTAACAAATAAAAGGTGATGTACAAATCATCGGAAACAAAGTAGGAGGGGACGCCAAGTCCTGTAGACGCCTGCAGGACTACATCGGAATCTCCAAAAGGGCTGAAGGCAGCCTCCTCACTCTAAGGTTCGTAGAATCCAGTACCGGGATCTTCCCAAAAGTGCAGAGTGTAGCAGCAGTACAACCGATCCCATATACTAAGTAAGTGGCTAGCCTAACTTCGATGAAGTAGTCACGAGGCTGGGACACAACAGTCAACTAAACCTGAGTAGTTTAATCATATACGGAGAAAATTATAACAAGAATAAATAAGCAGCTAAATACAAAGAAAGGAGAACATGCTGAGGGGAGGAAATATCAAATAATGGAAATAACAAAGTAGAGCAACCAAGTTGATATCAATTTAAACAACAGAAGTAACAACACAAAAACAAGTGCACGGCATCACCCTTCGTGCTTTTACTCTCATCCTCACTATAAATCTATAGAAACGGCACGACATCACCCTTTGTGCTATTTATATCATAATATGGCACGGCATCACCCTTCATGCTTTTAATCTCATCCTCACAATAAATCGATAGAAACGGCATGGCATCACCCTTCGTGATTTTACCCTCATCCTCACAATAAATCAATAGAAAACGGCACGACATCACCCTTCGTGCTTTACACTCTTCCTCACCCAAAAAAATTAATAACAACAATCCGACAAGGAAATCAACAATACAAACAACAACAATAAATCCATAACGTCCCGCCAAGAGAGTCAACAGTAGAATCAATATCATCCCGGCAAGGGAAAACAACTATAAACAATGTCACCTAGTTACTCAATTTCGCGTAGTAATTCTCAACTCGAACCAATGCTCAACAATGATCAATACCAAAGAAACACCACCAACATAGATAATTGTCAAATTAAACTCAAGTAATGCTTAATGAAAAATCACATAAATCACAATATTCGACTCACGGCATGCTTGACACCAACGTATAAATACTCGTTACCACACCTATATGTTGCACATTATACTAACACGTAGCAAATATAACATAATACCTATTCCCTCAAGCTAGGGTTTAGCCAAACACTTACCTCGAATTCCATGACAAAACTCAAGCCTCAATTACCGCTTTCCCTTTAGAATTCGTCTCCAATTCGATTGTATCTAGACATAATTACCTTAACAATATCAATAAATGCTAAATAATTCAACCCCGATGCTTAATTATGAGTTTTCTATCATTCTTCCCAAAAAGTCAAAAATCGACCCGAGGCCTGCTTGGTCAAAACACGAGGTTCGCACCAAAACCCGATCAACCATACACCCAGGAGCTCGAATATATAATTAGTTTCGGAATCCGACCCCAAATCGAGGTCTAAATTCCCAAATTTGTAAAATCACTAATTCTTCTAAAATCCCTAACTTTCTATCCTTCAAGAATAAGACTTAGGCCAAGAAATCTAATGGGTGTTAATGGAAAATGAAGAAAACGAGTTTAAGAACACAAACCTAGAACTTGGTGGTGAAATTCCCCTTCAAAAATCACCCCTAAGCTTCCTTGGCTTTGAAAATATGAAGTTATGGCTAAAATCCCGTTTTTATACTGTTTTAAGTGTTGGGCGACAGTACTCAGTGTATTCGTGTGAGCACTAACGCGTTCGCGAAGGGCAGCCTATAAGAGGACTTATGCGATCGCAGGACGAGCTGTGTGTTCGCGAAGGCTTAGTCCTGCTCCGCCTTCGCGTTCGCATACAAGGGGTTGCGTTTGCATAGCTCTCCTAGGTTCCTGTCCAACCCCCCTCCTATAATTGTGCGTTCGCGTTTGACTTGGTGCGTTCGCGTAGAGTAATTTCCGCAATGCTCCGCGTTGCACTCAGGTCTATGCGTTCGCATAGAGAAAATCCCAGCCCCAGCCCCAGCCCCAGCCCCACTTACTCTTCGCATTTGCGTGGGTTACCACACGTTCGCATAGAACAAAATACCAGACACCAGCAAACAACATTCTCACCAGATTTTTTCTAAGTCCAAACCACTCTGACACCTAACCGAAACTTACCCGAACCCTCGGGGCTCCAAACCAAACATGTACACAACCTTAAAAACATCCTACGGACTTAATCGTGTGATCAAATCACCAAAATAATATCTCAAACAACGAACTTAACATAAAAATCAAAGAAAATCTCAAGAACTTTCAAAGTTTCAAATTTCACAACTACGGTTCCGAATCACGTCAAATGACCTCTGTTTCTTACCAAATTTTTCAGGCATCAATCAAATACTATATTAAACCTGTACCGGGATCCAGAACCAAAATACGGGGCCGATACTATCAATTTCAAATATAATCAAATTTCCAAAAACTCTTATAATTTCAGTAAAACAATTTCTTTCAAAAATTCATTTCTCGGGCTTGGGACCTCGGAATTCAATTCCGGGTATACGCCTAAGTCCCGTATTTTCCTACAGACCCTCTGGGATAGTCAAATCATAGGTCCAGGTCTGTTTACTAAAAAGTTTGACCGAAGTCAACTTAAATTTAATTTTAAAGGCAAAATTAGTATTTTTCTCAGTTGATCATATAAAAGCTTTCCGGATATTCGCCCGGACTGCACACGCAAAATGAGGTGAGATAAAAGAAGATTTTCAAGGCCTCGAAATACAATTTTAACTTATAAAATGAGAGATGACTTTTGAGATCATGACAGTAACCTTACAGAATTTGTAAACTATTGGATGATAAAGCAACTCATCTTCAATCAAGACCTGTCAAATCTGAGTGCTAGTAAATACAGGAAGGAAACAAAATGTCTCTAAAGCAAACAAATGAAACATCTCTTAGAGCTTCTGAAGATAGGTTATGTTGCCGATTTACAGAATTCTTTTTTCCTTTTGTAGTAATATGCT
>ML361138.1:0-134698 GCA_005239505.1 Nicotiana paniculata | reverse complement strand
GTGAGTAGAATTAGTTAAACAACACAACTTGATATTCAAAAGTCTTGAGAAACTTGATTAAACACCAGTTTAGTATTTCATAAAATCAATTCATACGTTTAATTCTCCGTGGGATCGACTTTGGGCTTAATACTCCAGATTTATATTTGCAACGCCCGTTTAGTCTTTATAGAAGACATAGTTGAGCGTGATCAGGATGACTGCACGGCTGTAGATCTGAAGAAATGGGAGAAGAATGCCAAAGCAAAGAAGTGGCTAGTGTGTGGATTAAGACCATATGAATACAGTAGAATCCAAAGTTGCACCACTGCCAAGGAAATCTGGGATACTCTACAAGTAGCCCATGAAGGAACAACTCAAGTGAAGAGGTCTAGAGGTACACTAATATACTCTCAGTATGAAAACTTCACTATGAAAGAAGGAGAGACAATTCAGGAAATGTACACAAGGTTCACAACCTTGACGAATGAACTCAAGTCTCTTAGAAGAATCGTACTTGAAGAAGACAAGGTAGAAAAGATCTTGACAAGGGTTCTGCCTATCTCCTGGGAAAGAAAGATCACTACTATCCAGGAATCCAAAAATATGGCAACCCTTAGACTGGATGAGTTGATTGGAAACCTCACTTCTTATGAACTCAGAAGGCAAACCATGAAGATGGATGCCCCAAAGAAGGAGAGAAGTCTAGCACTGAGGATCACTGAGGGAGCTGATATGGAGGAGGATAAGATGGCCATGATAACCAATTAATTCAGAAACTTTCTTATGAGGAAGAAGAGCATCTCTAGGGGAGGAAACTTCAATAAGTCAAAGGCACTAGAAAGGTCAGCTAATGAGGGATGCTATAAAAGTGGTAAGACTGACCATCTCATTAAAAACTGTCCTCAGTGGGAAGTAGAGTGTAAAAAGGAAAGATATGAGAGAAGGAACAGAAGGAAGGAACAGGTTCAACCCAAGACAAACACAACAAAGGCTATGGTCGCTGCTTGGGAGGAAAGTTCAGATGAAGAATCAGAAGAAGGTGAGATAGAAGATCAAGCTCTCATGGCAATTGGAGAATATGATGAGGAGACTTATGAAGAACCAGAGGTAAGTGTCTCAAAACTTAAAAATAAAATAAAGTTTTTATCTAAGGAGGAACTCTCTGAGTTGATACTTGACTTCATAGATGATTATGAGGAAACAACCAAAGAGAAGGAGCAACTATATAAAGAGTGTGAAATGCTAAAAGCAAAATACATCGACCTGGAGATAAGGGTCAGTAAATCTGAAAAGAAAAACACTGTCTTGATGAACCAGGTTCATCCACTCGAAACTGAGATTCTAGAGCTAAAATTTGAAAACTTAATGTTAAGACTAGGATCCAGTAAAAAGGTAGTTGATCACTCTCATGTCATGTTAGAAGAAAACATAGGAAAATTAAAAGATAATATGTATGCCACGAGAAAATAAGAACTCTTAATGAACAACTTGGCAAAGTCAAACATGAATTAGATCTAACCTGTAAATGGAATAAATCCTCTGACGCCCTGATATGTCTTCAAGAGAATCACAGTAGCAATAGAAGAGGGATTGGTTTTGGGAATCAATTGCCTAAGTGCGATCCCAAAAGCAAGTATCTCACTCTCCCTGAAAATAAAATATGCACCCATTGTGGGAAGACTGGCCACTATAAATATGAGTGTACTGTAAAAGAGAAGGCCAGTCAGAAAAATGAGAGATTCATTAAAACGAAAAACTGGCTACCAAACTGGGCCAGAAAAAATCTGATTCATCCATTCTCTCATAGAAAAGGACCCAAACTAGTTTGGGTTCTTAAAACTAACCCTTGATTTCCTTTTATAGGTTAAAGTGAGAGGAGGCAGCCAGATTTTGTACCTGGATAGTGGCTGCTCAAAGCATATGACTAGGAACATGGAACAGTTCCTTTCACTTGAAAGTCTCAAGGAGGAAATATCTCCTTTGGAAATGGAAAGAAATGTGAAATTATTGGGGTTGGTAAGGTAGGTAAGGATGATACACAATCTATTGAACATGTGTATCTAATAGATGGCTTGAAATATAGTCTGATCAGTGTATCACAACTANTCTGAAAATGAACTCACTTGTCTAAGTGTGTTGGACAGTGATCCCCTCCTGTGGCACAAGCGACTTGGTCATGCAAGTCTAACTCAGCTTAACAAACTAGTCTCTGAGGACTTAGTGGTAGGACTTCCTAACATTAAGTTCAAGGAAAACAAAGTTTGTGAGGCATGTGCCAAGGGGAAGCAGGTAAGATCCTCTTTCAAAAGTAAGAAAATGGTCAATACCACCAAGACGTTGGAACTAGTTCATATGGATCTATGCGGTCCTATAAGAACTTTAAGTAGAGGTGGTAAGAGATATGTGATGGTGCTAGTTGATGATTTTTCAAGGTTCCCTTGGACCTTATTCCTGTCAACTAAGGATGTAGCATTTGATATGTTCACCTCATTTGTTAAGAAAATTCAAAATCAATTGAGACATCAACTGGCATCAATAAGATCTGACCATGGTACTGAATTTGAGAATATTAAGTTTGCTGACTTCTATGATGAACATGGTGTTAATCATAATTTTTCTGCTCCTAGAACCCCACAACAAAATGGGGTTGTTGAAAGGAAAAACAGAACTCTTGAAGACATGGCAAGAACCATTCTTCGATCAAGCAAATTACCTCACAGCTTTTGGGCAGAAGCAATTAACACTACATGCTACATTATTAATAGATGCATGACCAGACCTCTGGTAGAGAAAACTCCCTATGAATTACTTAAAGGGAGAAAGCGCAACATATCCCATCTTAGGAATTTTGGATGCAAGTGTTATGTGCATAATAATGGCAAGGATTCTCTAGGAAAATTTTATCCCAGAAGTGATGAGGGAGTGTTCTTGGTATATCCAATACATAGCAAAGCTTATAAAATGTACAATAAAAGAACTATGTGTGTAGAAGAAAGTATACATTTTGTCTTTGATGAAACTAACACTGTATCTGAGAGACAGGAACCAACATGAGGAGCTTGGACTGGTGAGGAGCAATGACCACATTGAAGCACCTATGACAGATGGAACAGGTGATGGACCAGGTTCAACAATCCCACACAACTCAACAGGAGGAATTCTGCATGGAAATATTGGACCTGATCCTGTTCCACAACTACAAGACAACATGGAAAAATCCAGAAGTAAAGAATGGGTACTCAAACCACACAGATATCAGAGTTCTCACCCTCTTGAGAACATCATAATAGACTTGAGATCTAGAATCAAAACTAGATCCTCCTTGAAAAATTTGTGTGCGTTTGATGCATTTCTATCCTTGATTGAACCAAAGAACATTGTTGAAGCCCTGCAAGATGCTGATTGGGTAACAGCCATGCAAGAAGAGCTGAATCAATTTGAAAGGAGTCAAGTATGGAACTTGGTACCCAAACCACTAGACAGATCAGTAATTGGCACCAAGTGGTTCTTCAGGAACAAGCTCGATGAGGATGGAACTGTTACAAGAAATAAGGCTAGACTGGTTGTTCAAGGATACAGCCAAGAAGAGGGAATTGACTATGATGAGACCTTTGCACCTGTGGAAAGATTGGAGGCAATCAGACTTCTTATAGCATTTCCTGTACACATGGAATTCACTCTTCATCAGATGGATGTAAAGAGTGCCTTTCTTAATGGCTATTTGAAGGAATATGTATTTGTAAAACAGCCTCCTGGGTTTGAAACAAAGGAGTCACTTGATCATGTACATAAACTTGACAAGGCTCTCTATGGTCTCAAGCAGCTTGGTACGAGAGATTGTCAAAATTCCTGCTGGAACATGGGTACAAACGAGGCAAGATAGAATGTACTTTGTTCCTAAAGGGAAAGGGAAAAGATCTTCTGATTGTGCAAATATATGTTGATGATATCATACGGGGCAACTACTGAAAAGCTTAGCAAGGAATTTGCTACATTAATTGGGAGTGAGTTTGAAATGAGTATGATGGGTGGGCTAAGCTTCTTCTTAGGCTTGCAAATCAAACAAACTCCACATGGCACAATGATACATCAACAGAAGTATGTGAAAGAACTCCTCAAGAAATTCAAAATGGAGGATTTAAAGGAGATAGATACCCCAATAGCCACAGCTACAAAATTGGATGTGGATGAACCCGGTTCATCCGTTGATCAGAAGACATACAGAGGGATGATTAGATTTCTACTTTATCTTACTGCAAGTAGACCTGATATTGTGTTCAGTGTGGGACTATGTGCTATGTTTCAAGCCAATCCAAAGGAGTCCCACCTCACTACAGTAAAAAGAATTTTAAGATATCTGAATAGCACCACTGAACTGTGCCTTTGGTATCCTAAAGGAAGTAACTTTTACCTTGTAGGATATGTTGATGCTGACTATGCAGGTTTCCTGGTTGACAGGAAAAGTACTTCAGGCATGGCTCACTTTTTGGGCTCCTTCCTTGTCTCTTGGGCCACCAAGAAATAAAATTCAGTAGCCTTGTCTACTGTTGAGGCTGAATATGTGGCTGCAGCCTCTTGCTGTGCCCAGTTGCTATGGATCAAGCAACAACTCATGGACTTTGGTATAGATGTGGGATGCATTCCTATTTAGTGTGATAACACTAGTGAAATTAGTATGACTAAGAACCCGGTTCATCACAAGAGAACTAACCACATAGATGTTAGGCACCATTTCCTGAGGGATAACTATGAAAAGGGAATGATCTCAATCAAATTCTGTGCTACTGATCGTCAAATTGCTGATATATTTACCAAAGCATTGAGTAGGAAGCATTATGAGAGAATCAGGCTTGAATTAGGGATGATTAAGATCACCTAATTGAAAAACAGAATTGAAAAAAAAAAGATGTTTTTTTTGGCTAGAAAATTTTAATTAGGTACTTAATCAGATTAATCATTGCTCAGTACTATGTCTTTATTGCCATACTCTTCTACCATGTATTAATATGATTCTCTAGTTATTAATGATGTTTCTCTATCTTAGTGAATTGAGGCAAAATAAAGATTTTTAACAGGATGAACCTGGTTCATCCATGCTGGTTTACATGACTGACAAGGTACGTTCTTATCTCCATACATGTATTAATTCAAGTACAGGCATACATGAGCAAGACTCTATCAATTTATGGTTCAAATTCAATAATAAACCAGTTCCAAGAAGTCCCCTCTCAAGTAATTAGCCTAGTTTTAGGGGGAAAGTAACTGTCTAATCAATGACCAATCACTGACAGTCATTAATCGGTTAATATCCTACTTGGGTTAATATACTTCCGTTGTAATCTCCCCAGCCACAAGTTATAAATAGGCCATCATTACCCATTGTGCATAAAGTAACATTCGAACCTTCTTCAACTTACTCAACTCAAAATCCCTGCTGCCCTTTATTTTCTTCTCTCTCTAACAAAATCAAAATCATGTCGTCTCCTCCACCTGCTTCTTCTAACTCATACCCAAACAGAGATTATGATGGGGGAAACTATGAATCCAACTCAAACTCACTCTCAGTTTATAGTTCCGAGTCTCCTGAAAAATTATCATCCCCAGAACACTCTACAATTCCTGAACCCACATAAAACCCTACCCCAGCCCCCAAAGCCCGTCATGTTAAGGTTCTTGCACGCAAATTTGTGGCTTCTAGTTTAAGAGCAAAATTCTTGGAAGAATTTTTACGTGCTGAGGAAGGCTCCAAACCATAATCATCCAATGATTCATTCAAATCAGCCAATGAAGACGAAGCACCTAGTTCATCCAGTGCTGAGAAAGGTAATACTAAAGTTACATCTGATTTTAATTGTGCTAAAAATCGATTTGTGTTGGTGGGGTCTGTGGTGGATTTGGAAGTGCCAAGAAGGCAAAGAAAATTTGGGAAAGAGAAAAATCTTGAGAACGAGGATGAAGTAGATGTGAGGGGATCCGGGGAGGATGGTACCACGCTTGAAATTTGTGGCCCCATTCTTGAAAATCTTGAAGAAGATGTCATGGTTTTAGGGGGAACTACTGAAGTTGAGGAAGTTGTTGCTGGGTTGGAGAAGTTAAGGAAATAGATGAACATGTTTCTTCTGGGGAAGAAACTTTGGCTGAAAGAGTGGAAAAGCTGGGGGAATCATACACCCCAAGAAGAGAAGGACTCCAAAGTCCAAAAAGTCTAAAGCCTCAGTTTCTTCAAAGAAAAGGAAGAATGTTGATTATGTTGGTGTACCTGTTCCTAGGGTACGTGCAACGAGAAATAATGTACGAGAAGAGGAGGAGAAATTGGAAAAAGCTCTGCAAGAGAGCAAAAGAAAGAAGGCAGAGAAGGGGAAAGCAAAGGTAGGGGAGCCTGTTATTGTTGATGATGAAGGGTTGTTGGACCTGGTCCAACAAGAAGAGGAGGCTGCTCCAGTAGTTATCAAGACACCCAAGCCCAAAAAGGCTAAGACTTCTTCAAAGAAGTCAGCTACTGTGTCCATCACCACTAGGAGTACTGCTTCGAGGACAAGGTCTAAGATAAAGAAGGTGAAGAAAGTACAGATTATTGAGAGGGATGATGATCCAGAATGGAGTGGAGTGGAAGAGAAGGAGCTTGGAGAAGTGTCTACTGACAAAGTTGCCATGTTTTTCAAGAGAAAAATCTTGAAGGGAAAATTGTTGAAGGATTTGGAGGAGCTTGGAATGAGGTATTTACTGGATTTTCTGGCAGCGCAGGGCTAGAAGGACATGGTCCTTCGCATGGAAGGCAGGTTGGTCAAAAATGAAGTTTTGGAGTTCATGGGGAATGCCACAGTCATTGGAGGCAGGTCACCTCATTGGTCAAAGGAGTTGAAGTCTACTTTGATGGTCAAGAACCGGGAGTCATTCTAGACATTCCACCTGAGGGTTATGAAGACTACACGAGGCAGAGATGGACTTGTTTAGATGGAATGGAATCAGCTCTCAATATCACCAGATTCTTCTGCGACAATGAGAAGGAGCTTGAACCTAGGGTGTTGTACAAGAGTGAGATGAAGCCTGAGCACAAGATGTTTTTTGAATTTGTGATCAAATTCCTGCTGCCCAGACAAGAACAAAGACACACTGCTAACTACATGGATTTAACCCTCATGGAGTGTCTGTACAGAGGCAAGCAGATCAATTGGTCATCTTTTATCATCCAGCTCTTGGACAGAGTGGTGAATGTCACCAAAGCCCATGCGATCCCTTATGGCTTTATTCTAACTGCAGTTCTTGCTCATTCTGAAGTTCCTAAAAAGAAGGCTGAGATGGCTACTGCTAAGGATTTCTTTAGGAAGGACACTCTGCTGTCTTGTGATTATACTGTCAATGCCCCAACAGATGAACCTGGTTCATCTCGAAAGCAACCAGTCAACAGCAAGGTCCGTACTCTGGTGCAAGAAAGCGAGTTAAAGTATATGGAGATCCTTCGATTGAAGTCTCACTTAATTGAGGTAGAAGCTGAGCGTGATGCTCTCAAAGCTGAGTTAGCAAAGGAAAGGAGAAAAATGAAGGTGTTTTACACCAAATGTTGTTCCTTCTACAAACCAAGAACCCAGCCTCATCTGCACCCTCCCAGCCTTAGGAATGTCCGGTGCTACCCCCTCCAAACCTATCAAGTGCCCTGTTCGGGACAGTGTCTAGTTTGTTTCAATTTTTATTCTGTTTTTCTCATGTTTTGGCTGTTTTGATTTTTATTTGTTTTGGTGTTGATCATCCCTGTTAATCACTGAAAGCTAGATGTTTTGAAAAATGTCTCAATTTCTTATTTAGCTTACATTATTAGTTTCTTGTGATGATTAATCATGTTTGCACCTGCAGTTTCCTAAATTGGCCCATGTCACTGAATGGGTTTTGAAGATTGACAAATATTGACAAGTTGAACCAGGTCCATCAAAGAATACATACCTGAACGGAGCAGTTGGCATAAGAATCGTACAAGCATAGGAGATATCAGTGATTGCTGAGTATCAAAGAACTAAGGGGGTGTCTCCTAATACGAAAAGATTGCAAACTAATAAAGAGAATAGAAGTTGAATTCAGCAAGGACAGAAACGAAGGAAGGAAGTTGAGTTTGATAAGAACTTGTTCTCCCAGGTAGAATCGGACCAGAACTCAAAAACTGACTTTATAAATACTCAAAGTATTACTGCTGAAATTCACGACACAAAGACGCACAAAGACTAAATTAAATCAAGTTCTGTACGTAAAATTCCCAGGATATTTGCAAGAAGAAGTATTGTGCAAAGGCTATAGTTCACCTAGAAGAAACAGTTCCATTGTTTATCATTGAGTCTAGTTGGTTGTAGTAGGAGTTTTAACATTGGATCTTTTCAACTTTCTTAGAAGCAAATTGTAATAGGTACACACTGTTCAAGTTAGAGTTAGCTTGAAGTCTGTAAAAATTAGCTAGAGGCTTGTTGATACAAAGAAGATTAGAGTTAGTCCTAGGATTACAAAAGAGTTTATTTTGTAATTCTATTTGGCTCAGAGTGTTTAGTGAAGTGTTTGAGCAAATCCTACTGAGGAGTAGGTCGTGGTTTGTTTACCTTTTGAGCCAGGTGTTTTCCACGTAAAATATTTGTGTCTTTACTTTACTACTTTATTATTCCGCAAATAGTAGTAAGTAGTACACCAAGAAGAAACAAGTTCTTCTTATTCGACAACACTCGAAAATTGAGTACTGCACAATTAACTTATAATATTGTGTAGTATTGAAGTCTAAAACATCAATTAGGCTTGAATTGGCGAAAGTTAGTTTTTGGCGATTTTCGGTCGGCAGTGGAAAATAGGCTATCGGGGTCGGAATGGAATTCAGGAATTTGGAACAGGTTCGTAATGTCATTTTGGATATGTGTGCAAATTTCCAGGTCAATCGGATGTGTTTTGGTTGGTTTCGGCATCCTTGGTGAAATTTAGAAATTTCAAAGTTCATAGGCTTGAATTTGATGTGATTTTTGGTGCTTTTGCGTTGTTTTGGTGTTTCGAGGGCTCGACTAAGTTTGAATGAGGTTATGGGACTTGTTGGTATTTTTGGTTGGGGTTCCGAGGGGCTCGAGATGATTTCGGATAGCCATCGGAGGATTTCGAGTAGGAAAATAGTAGACGATGCTGCTAGCACTAGTATGACCGCACCTACGGATAGGGGACCATGGGTACGGGGCCGCAGAAGCGGACAAGGCTCCGCAGATGCAGAAATTGGCTATATCAGTGTCGCAGATGCGAACGTGAGGCCGCACCTGCGGTGTCGCAGGTGCGGAAAATTGACTTTAAGTGTTTTCTCGCAAGTGCACACCTGGGACCGCAGGTGCGGGTCCGCAGGTGCGAGATTTAGGCCGCAGGTGCGTAAATCCTTGGGCAGACCATATAAAATGGGTCCTTAGCAAATTTTAGTCTTTCTTTTACCATTTTCATATGCGTTTGAAGCTTTTGAAGAGGGAAATCGATAGTTCTTTATTGAGGTAAGGATTTTGGGCTTAAAACTCATTTATATATGATTAATGTCTGATTAGTTGTGAAAATTGAGAAAAATCAGTGCTAAAAATAGGTAATTAGGGCTTGTGATTTAAGAAACCTTAAAATGGGAATTCGAGGGGTCATTTGGACTCCGATTTCAGTTTTCTTCGTATGTATAGACTCGTGGGAGGATGAGGATTCTTGTGGTGTAAATTGTATCAAGTTCCGAGACGTGGGCCTGGGGATCGGATTTGGCCAATTTCGGGAATTTTGGTTAAATTTGATAAATTATGAGTGGGCTTTGTTCCTTCAGCGTATATTGATGATATTGATCTGGTTTTTGGTTAGATTAGGAGCAATAGGGAGCCGATTCGAGAGGCAAGAGCATCACGGATTAGTATTTGGGCTGGTTTGAGGTATGTAATGACTGTAAATCTTGTCCTGAGGGTATGAAACCCCGGACTTCGTATTTTCTCACTATTTTTGGAGTGACGCACATGCTAGATGACGAGTGTGTGGCGTGCACTGACTGGGAATTTGGACTTGGTCCTTCCCGTGGCAACTATTGAGTTGCGTATTTACTTTTAAATCATATGTTAAATCGTGTTTTCATACTATTATTATATTTGGGTTGTAAGCAATGTTTGGGGTCTTGTGCCGACCTATGTTGACCCCCTTGGGGGCTTTTACTTCTATTCCTCACTGTGTTGACTTATGATTTACACTCAGCCACATTATGTATAACTGATTTCGAAACTCAATCTTATTTATACTATTTTGAGATATAAAATGATATTTTGGGTCGAGTACCCTGTTTTACTGATAGCCCGAGTGGCTTTTTGTGAGATTTTTGACTGAGTGTGGCCGAGGAACTATGTTGTGAGGATGCTATGGGATCGAGCTGCATGCCACAACATGTTACATTGTTCATGATATGTGAGAGGGCGAGGTCCTGAGTGATTATTCCACGAGATGGCTTGATATTAGCGTTTGGGCTGTAGGAGCCCCTCCTGAGTCTGTGCACACCCCCAGTGAGCGCAGGTACCTACTATGTGCGAGTGCCGAGTGACGAGTGATTTGGAGGTATGAGTGACTGTGAGGTTGCCCGAGGGGCTAATTATGAGTGACTGTGAGGTATGCCCGAGGGAATGATTCTGAGTGATGTTACGCCCGAGGGGCAGTTTCTTATTCATGTTTTTGGTCGAGTGGCTACTTGTGATTTACTTCATTTTTACACTAAAATTCTTGGACATTTTCTAAAATTGTTGGAAATTACACTTTTCAAAATATTTTTACTGAAAGCGTGATGATTTAACGTATACACTGTTGGAAAGAAAGACTGTGCTTATTGTGAAATGATGAGACTTTATGTGTTTCTTACTGCTCAAACCTGATTTATTTTCATTACTACTGAGTTGGCGTACTCACATTACTCCCTACACCTTGTGTGCAGATCCAGGTGCTAGGGCAGAGTGAGTCGTGTATCTGCTCCATAGACTTCTCAGAGATTTTTGCGAGGTAGCTGCACGTGTTCGCAGCCCTGCTCTCTCCTGCTTACTATTATAGAGTTTATTTTTCCAGAGTTTTATATTTTCTGTAGATGCTCATGACCAGTGACTCCGGGATCGTGGGGTTTTATTTAATATTCGGTGTGGCTTTATCTGTTTTAAAAATGATTATATGAAACCTTTATATATTATTAGTTTAGTAATGATATACATGAAAGATTATTTACGATTTGAGTGTTGATTTGGCTGGCCTAGTTCCACGATAGGCGCCATCACGACTAGTCTAGATTTGGGGTCGTGACACCATAGAACACCCCATCAGCAACCCAAAGTACCATAAGCAAATTGAACATCTCATCACCCGAGAATCTTCCCAAATCTGCGTTTACCAACCAGACATATGAACCCGCCTCATACCCCAAAGGCACAACTAGAAGGTTTAACATTGCATCTTCTTCTGAGGCTAGAAAACACATCGTGATGATAATCAAGCATCCATAGCCTATCGTAATATATCTGCAGCATCACCGATCGTTAGCACATAGTGAATACTGAGTGCACAACATCACATATGAGAGATTGGGAGGAGTCAAAGTCGTAGATTTCAAGCTGAAACAAGGTCGCACGATAAGGAAAGAAGAAAGGGAAATTTTTTTCCCAAATGCCCTGTAGCATCCCGAAGATAGATATGGACGTCATCATACCGATCTGTAGGACTCTACTAGACACTTGCTCATGACTCGTAGAACCTACGAACCTAATGCTCTGGTACCACTTTGTCACGACCCAAAAACCATTAGTCGTGATGGAACCTAAGACGATCCGCTAGGTAAGCCAACTAACCGAAAATACTATCCAAAAGAGATTATAGAAAAATAGTAAAGAATTAGCTGGACATTTACAAATTGACCCAAGACCTAATAGTACGAATCAAGAGCTTCTAAGATTTAGAATTTCAAAACTGATACAAATAAATACATGTTCTGCTTGAAAGTTACATAAACAGATTAAAAATAACCTAATCTACCATGGACAAGTGGAAGCTATATCCAATATGATTCCTGACTTTGTCTTCTTTCTCCAAACTCTCCAAAATCTCATGATAATTCATCAATTGTTTTTTGATTTACTGGACCTTATTGAAATTGATGACACTGTCGCCTTTTGCTTTGCAATTTGCATCGATAATTGCCTTGGAATAAAATTCCCAGTCACCTTACCATCCCTACTTTGCTTTCTTCCATAGTCTTATTCTTCTTCTTCCCATTATGCATAGGATAAAGGTCTCCATTCCTAGCTACATTCTCCAAATGTCTTTTCTAGCTACTTTCTCCGGGTGTTGGTTGTAGTGGACCTAGGGAATAAGGTCATTCATTTATTGAGAAGATTTAAGATAGTGGTGCTTGGATGTCACAGACTCTTGGAATCCCTTCCTTTACTTTAATATTGTTGCTTTTATATTCAGATAGTACTATACTTTTGAGACATCTTTATGTATCCAGTATAGAGCTCATGACTCTAGACTACCTAGTTTTGGGATTTGGTATTATGTATTATGTTTGGCTTATATTAATCACTTATTTAACTATTTATAACAATTTGAACATATGATATCTTGTCTTGTTGATTGAATGATGTTAGTATGATTGGCTTACCTAGCCTTGGAGGTTAGGTACCATCACGGCCTTCGATGGAATTTTGAGTCGTAATAGTGAGACGAGATTACTAGACCTAGAATTGGCACAACTCAATAGGGATAATGTGTATTTGGAGCAATAATGTTATTAGTCAACTCAGAATTTGTTAATGATCTTTGTCGGGTGAGAGAGCTCAATGACTTATTGATTTGGTGGGTGTTTAAGAGTTTCTACATATTTCCTTAATCATTAGCAGTGATGTGAGGATTTAGAACAATTTTCTATTTGATATGAGGTATTTTTTCGGTCCTTGATTTAGTAATAAGGAACTAGTTTGGTCGAAAGTTATTACTATGAGTACATGAGTTATGTGGTACATCGTGTGGTTAGATTTTGGGAGTATATTTATGGCTTGATGCATCTTGTTGAGATTGAAACACTGTATATGCACCATAATTGAATCTTGGAGAGAGTTATGGAGGTTAGAATTTGATTCTAAAGGTTGTAAGCTAAGGTTATGTCACGACCCAAACTGATGGGCCGCGACGGGCACCCGGTACCTTACTCAACTGAGTACCAACGTAACGTATCATTTGTATCATTCTATTATAGGTAAATGAACCGAAATAAAGCATGTGGGACTAATTATACATATGACATACTGGCCTATAAGACAAAAACGATTACTCGTACACTGAACATAGGCTGACAAGGCCATATAATCTTTCATATACATGACATATGTCTACAAGCCTCTAAGAGTACATAAATGTCATAGGGCTGGGACAGGGCCGCGTCATACTAATCAATACGTGTCCAATGTATACTTATCAAATAGGCAACTCCAGAGCAAATGGAGCGCACATACACCTTTCGCTGAGCTGATAACTTACTTGGAGGGCTCATAACCTGTCTATCGGAACCTGCGGGCATGAAACGCAGCGTCCCCAGGCAAAGGGACGTCAGTACAAATAATGTACCGAGTATGTAAGGAATGAAAATTAGTAAATAATTGTCACGACCCAAAAACCTTTAGTCGTGATGGCACCTAAGACGATCCACTAGGTAAGCCAACTAACCGAAAATACAATCCAAAAGAGATTATAGAAAAATAGTAAAGAATTAGCTGGACATTTATAAATTGACCCAAGGCTTGGTAGTACGAATCACGAGCTTCTAAGATTTGGAATTTAAAAATTGATACAAATAAATACACGATTTTCTTGAAGGTTACATAAAATGATTAGCAATAACCTAAGCTACCATGGACAAGTGGCAGCTATGTCCAAAGGCACGAACATCTTCCGAATCAGCATCCGACGTCACCAGCAGCTCTGCTCCAAGAATCTGCATGCAATGTGCAGAAGTGTAGTATCAGTACAACCGAACTCATGTACTGGTAAGTATTTTGTCTAACCTCGTCGAAGTAGTGACGAGGCTTTAGTTGAAAGATGTTATTTGTTATAACCTGTACTTTAGACTAACAATATAGTCCATTCAAAACATAATAGATAAAAGTACCGTATACAACTCTGTGAGACAGTCAATAATTACTAGCAGGAATTACAGTAGAAGATTTAAAATCCTTCCTAGTATAATAAGTGTATCCAAGATATTAAGTCACATGGAACGGTAGCACCCCTCGTGCTTTTATCTCATCCTCACCATATATAAATAAATTTATATAACAAATCAATTAGTACGGCAACACCCTTTGTGCGTTCAACTCATCCTTCCAAATGTACGTATAACAGAACAACCCATATGACAGAAACACGATAACAGGAATTACAAAGTAGGAAATACGCGAGTAACAACAATGGACAAGGATATACATATGGGCAACAGTAAAGAACTAAACGGAAATCACGTGAGTAATAAAAACAATTGGAAAGCAAGTGATATCAACGTCAATTAACTAGCATATTGGAGGCCTAAGTACAAAAATGAAAAATAAGAAGGAAACACATGATCTTAACAAGTTAACAAGAAAGGGCGTGAATGACTAGCATGACGGAATACTTAAACTAGAGTGTGACGGAATGGGTATGACATGAGTATAATTTTAAAATCGGGAAATAGGCATGTTAAGCAAGTAAAAGACATGGACAACACAACAACAGTTGAGATAGAGGTCAAGTATGGGACAATAACAACATATCACACAAAATATATAATTTCGACTATAAAAGCTCAAGGTAAAGGCGGAAATGTATACACGGAAAACAGATATCACATCAAATAAATCCCAAGGAAACAATTCCAAATGATAAAGATCGAATCCTAAATCAAATCCAAATCCGGTAAAAAATCACATTCGGGCCACGCCTCGGAACCCGATAAAACTCACAAAATCCGACAACACATTCAATTACGAGTCCAATCATGCTAGTTTCACTCAATTCCAACTCCAAATCGATGTTCAAAACTCAAAAATTCATATTATAAAACTTTAGGCAAAAACCCCCCAAACTTCACTTTAAAATCATCAACAAATCCCAAAAACGAAGATGGATTCATTAAATATAATGAAAACCAAGTACAGAACACTTACCCCAATCCATATGGCAAAAAACGCCTCCAAAATCGCCCAAATTCGAGCTCCCCAACTCAAAATATGACTGAATGAACAAACCCTTATTTTATATATTTTTCTGTCAGTTATTCTGCCTTGTTTCTAGTTCCAAACTATCCCGAAACTCGCTTTTTATGCCTCCAATAGATTTCTTGTGAAATTTTAGTCAATTTAAAATTTTGAATCACTCAATTTAACCTTATAATGAAGGAGATATGTTGGTTTCAATATTTGCAAATAGTGCAAATTTTTAAAGACGGATTCAGTGGCAATCTCGTAATTAATCTGAAAAATCTGGTAACCTAATTCTTTAGTAAAATGACCATAAATTCCTCATATGATGTTCAAATTCGATTATTCTTTTTGCTATGGCTCCATAATTACGATACGGATCTAATACTTCAATAAAAAGAGAAATGGAATCTCGTTTGATTAATGTGGTACCATTTATGCTTGAACAAACACGTCGAAACATAAGAAAAACGAGCGCAATGCAGCCCAAACTATCTGAAACTCACCCGAGCCTCTCGGGACCACCTCCAAACATACCAACAAGTCCCATAACAAAACGCGGAGATACTCGATCCCTAAAAATATCAAGCGAAGTGCAGATACTCAAAACGACCTGCTGGGTCGTCACATCCTCCACCACTTAAACACATGTTCGTCCTCAAACGTGCCAGGAGTCTTTCCAAAGCTACAAAATCACTGTGTACCCTTACTAAGCATAAAATTGGGGGTGATCCCATGTCACCCTGATCCACACAGCCTTCCAACACAACATAACTAGCGATCCTTATTTCGACCTTGGTCCTTAAACCTTAGAACTAAATCTCTATCATCCAGAATTCATTACAAGACCCTAATCCCACAACCACATATTGTATAAGTCTGAACAAGATGTATCAAGTCACAACCATAACACAAGATGTAATCACATAATATAACCCATTACTTCGACACTCATAGTAGGAATTACCGACCATCATTGCTGCCCAAAACAAATCTGGTGCCGGTAGCAAACCTCATACCGATTAGAACCTCGTTCAAAACCTTCATACCCTACCGATGATGAAAGAAACACGCATAACCGCTTAAGCACTCATCTGATCAATAAGCCAAGAAACTCACTCGCCCGACCAGGGCCATTATCCACATCCTCAACAAAATGTAGTGTTATTCTTCAAACCTTCCTCATCCAAATACAATAGCGCAAATGTCAGGTCTAGAAACCTTATCTCAGCCAATACGAGTAGCCGCACCGACAAGCATCACCAATAAACATATGGAGCCATACACAACCCAGTTTCGTACACTACCAAGTAATAATTCAGATATGATAGATAACAGTAAGAAAACTAAATAAGAAAACTACTAAGAAAGTTAAGCAAGAAGGGAAAGTTTAGCACTTTACTATGAACTATTATCAACAAGGTGAAAGAAAAATACACAAAACAGAATAAGGAGCCACATTTCATCACTGTACCATTGCGGTGTGCAACCCGATCCCATCATATCAATCCACATAGGGTGCCCATCGAGCCATAATATTTGGGCTCACTGATCATATGTGCTTCAACATCGAGCACAACAGAGTGCACAAAATATAACTGTAGAGAAAATCATTGGGAACAAACAATACTTAGAAAGACAAGCACAACTATGGTGCAACAAGCCAAGCAACATCACAACGGCCACCTCGCCCCTAGTGCCATGAGGCCTAAACCGAGTCACAATAGCGTGTGAAGAATCATGTAGCTCTCGCAACCCATCATAGCATAAGAGAGAAACATATAACATAAACCAAGGCGCGAATAACATCCATTCCACCTGATGATATACTTGTGGCAACGACTGCGCAAGAGCAAGCAAATTCAGTTTGATACAGAGTACACACCCTTACTAGGCTCAAAATAATCCCCAAACCAAATTCTGATTATTCCCAAACATGTAATAACCTTCCAACAGTCTATAGCAACCTTCCCATAACACCTACAATTAATCACCCAATTTTCTACACTCATTCACAACTCGCGATCAAGGAATAGTCTGCCAACAAGAACATTCAATCTTTGAGCCTCACGAATACCAGAAATTTTCCTACCCAGTCTCCACACCGCTTCCCAAATAGCTGACACGTAACTCATACTACATCATCCCTCGGAAATGCACCCATAAATCAAAACACAATGTATCTGTCAATAGGCGCTCCGGTGAAACACATAGTGCCAGAAAAACCTCAAACACCGAAAATCGTCCGTACTATAAAGAACTCATATCCTCCCCTTCAAAACTAACTTCAACCTTGTACATGCAACCTTTCAGCCACACGCGGCCCATTTCTTCTAACATGCTAATTTGTAACACTACAAAAGTCTCACAGTCAACTCTGAACCATAAGCATTATAGCTATATACCTATAGAAAGCATCGACTACGACCGTGATCATAACCATGATAAGTTCTTCGGATATCAATAACACACTATCAAGTAATCAGAACCAATCGCCTTTAACTCAATCGAGTCACGCATACTGCGAACTCGAAAGTAGCTCAATCTGATATGACCGCCCTAAGGGAACTTCTAGGGATTTTGAATCCTTTTCTTGCATCACTCCAACATTGACATGTAGACTATTCTTGACAAGAAAACACCACAGATTCAATTAACATTCACTTCCAATTTCAAGCCCACCTGTAGAAAAATCCAAAAGCCTTTAAAGTCTATGTAAAACCTGGAAGTTGCCGAACCTTCTCGATAACCACTCCTCTTACTCTGATCTTCAATACATAGCTAATACGCGTCAAGCAACCCCTGCTACACCAGTTTATGCCCATTCAAGGAAATAACCAAGCAATCTCCTGGTCCGAAAATTGATACGGCCCATGACACTACGATCCGATTGTCAATAGCAGTCTCCACTACTTAGCTCGAAGACATAGAACACCCCATCAGCAACCCAAAGTGACATAAGTTAATTGAACACCTCATCACCCGAGAATCTTCTTAATTCTGCATTTACCAACTAGACATATGAACCCGCCTCATACCCCAAATGCACGACTAGAAGGTTTAACATTGCATCTACTACTGAGGCTAGAAAACACATCATGCTGATAAGCAAGCGTCCATAGCCCATCGTAAACTATCTGCAGCATCACCGATCATCGGGACAGAGCGAATACTGAGTGCACAACATCACATACATATACACTTGTCACCTCATATATGTAGCATCCCCGCAGGTAGCAAACAATGACAAATAAGAGGAAAATTCCCTTAATAAAGTTAGGCAAAATACTTACCTCGAACAAGTCAATTACAATACCGAGCAAGCCAAGCGATTCTCCAAAAATGCCATCATGTACGTAGTGACCTCCGAACGTCTCAAAAACTAGCTAGACGCAACTCAATTACATCAAATAAAGCCCAAGGAAGTAATTCCAAATGACAAAGATCGAATCCTAAATCAAATCCCAAATCCGGCCAAAAATCACATACGGGCCACACCTCAGAACCCGATAAAACTCACAAAATCCGATAACCCATTCAATTACGAGTCAAACCATAGTAGTTTCACTCAATTACGACTCCAAATCGATGTTAAAACTCAAAAAATCATATTATAGCAAAAACCTCCAAATTTCACTTTGAATTTTGAAATCATCAATCAAATCCCAAAAACGAAGATGGATTCATGAAATATAAAGTACAGAACACTTACCCCAATCCATATGGTCTAAATCGTCTCCAAAAGCACCAAAATCCGAGCTCCCCAACTCAAAATATGACTGAATGAATACCCTTATTTTATATATTTTTTTGCCAGTTATTCTGCCTCGTTTCTCATATCAAACGCTCCCGAAACTCGCTTTTTATGCCTCCAATAGATTCCTTGTTAATTTTTAGTCACTCAATTTAAACTTATAATGAAGGAGATATGTTGGTTTCAATATTTGCAAATAGTGCAGATTTTTAAATACGAATTCAGTGGGAATTTCGTAATTAATCTGAAAAATCGGGCAACCCAATTTTTTAGTAAAATGACCATAAATTCCTCATACAATGTCCAAATTCGATGATTTTTTTTTCTATAGCTATGTAATTACGATACGGATCTAATTCTTCAATAAAAATAGAAACTGGAGCTTGTTTTCTTAATGTGGTACCATTTATGCTTGAAGAAACAACGTCGAAACATAAGAAAAACAAGTGCAACGCAGCCCAAACTTATCTGAAACTCACCCGAGCCCCTCAGGACCACGTCCAAATATACCAACAAGTCCCATAACATAACACGGGGATATTCGAGCCCTCAAAATAATGAGCAAAGTACAGATACTCAAAAATGACCTGCCGGGTCGTCACAATAATATACATGAGAGAAACATGGAGTAAAAGGCTCAACATGTATATCTGAATAGCTATGTGAATAATTTAATATTATAGTCATGCATACGCGTATAAATGCCATACCATGCACGGGTATATGCATTCATAACATCATCAAGACTCTGAGGGCATCCCATCATATAATCTCAGCCACTGTGAGCAAATCATCAACGTATACCAGCTGATCAGATGGTGGTGCGTATATAACGCGGTAACCTTTTCACATATCCCATATACATACACACACACACACACATATGTACGCATATATAACGCCATCTGGTCATGGGTCAGTGTACATGTATAAATGAATGCAATGCATGAGAAATACGTAAATAAAATCTTTTGGAGTATCATAAGACAATTATAACTTTGATTAATATCTTGAAGTAAATTTTATCAACTTACATATTTTCCGAGACCCATGAACAGATGATCGAATAATATGACACATGGGGAATCAAGAATATAAGTATCTTTAGCATTTCTATGAATAGAGTCATTTATGAAAGTTGAGCATTTTCTCGTTTCGCTCGTGTCGTATAGATCATGCCAAAAAGAAAGAAAGGATAGCTTTAACATACCTGAAATGATTCTCTTGACAATTCCTCTAACACACGTCTTTTCAAAAACACACGACGGCGGATCAGATTAGGGGAAATCCGTATGATATTCTTTGAGAAAAATTGCACCGTACTCCCTTAGAATCACAAAATTCCTTTGCTATAACATTACATAGTCTCGTATGATTTTTGTAGAAAAATCATGTTGCTAATCATCTAATATCTTAAGAATAAATTGCTGAAGCATTTTATGAACTTTTGTAGAGATTTCATATTGAATTAGAGAGACCTCCATAAATATTTGGGTGTGGGCCCCACTTGAACAATGATTAAGCCACAAAATCTTCTAGTTTTGACACAAAGTTACATGACTTAAGAGTCATATTTAGCTAGATCTTCTTGGCTTCCACATTAGAGGCTCTTAAGCTTATCCATAATCTTAATTAATTAACTTCTAATCTCTTAATTAACTTGATAATGTCTCACTATCCAATAATTAACCAATTACCCACATAATTAAAAATTATCTCAAATTACTTAAAATACTACTCACTTTTAACACACCTTATACACATTAATATCATGTCCATGTGGTACCTTGTACAGTACTAGTCCATAAATACCGGGTATATTAGCTCGGGCCGTATTTTATCCCAAAATGTCAAACTTCGATCAAATTTCTTTTCTTTGATTTTTTTACCCTCTCACATTCATGAATTTACTCATCACTTGTTTGAAATATCATAATGCTTATAATCTTAAAATAATACCATTTCCTAACTTACGTTGATTAAATTATGACGAAATTTTATCGTACGAAAATGCGGGATGTAATATCTCATTTATGAGCTTTCTTCAATTTACTTATGGCGTATTTTTACGTATGAAAACATGGGGAGTAACATCATTCCCCCCTTTGGAACATTCGTCCTTGAATTGAGGCACTTATCATTCTCATAACCCATAGCTCTTGCGAATACTTTAATACTCTTCTTGTCGTTTAGGCAACTGTTATTTGAATAAATCCAAAGGCCAAGGCACTCCCCCCTTTAGGCCTCTTTCTCACACCACGGTCTGTAGTCAGAATTTTTCCAATCTCGCAACTCTTGTTACCTTCTCTCATGCAGCCTGTATGACTTTTTCCTTGTATGTGCGCCTATGCGACTTTTCTCTCTTCTTTCCTCCAGCTTTTAGCCAATCTATAGGCCTCACTTCGCTCGATATTTTGTTGAACTTACGAATATTGCTATATCTTATTTCATAGACCCGGTTATCTATTCGTATGACTTTACTGCATCTAAGTAGGTCATACTATACCATAACTCTTACTTCAATTTATCATTACTGAGGTCTGCTACCGAACTCCAGGTTACTTTCGTTGTTTACCCATATGTATAAATCTAAGTCCTTTAATGCTTCCTCATTACTTGTTCATCTTAAGAATAACGGCCTAATCTCACCTTATACTTTGTTACTTTTGTCTATCCACTGTTGATTCACCTCAATATTGATCTACAATTTACCATTGATAACTTGACCTTTTATGTAACACTAATGCTAGGGCTCACGTTGCATCGAGGAACATTTGAAATGATTAGACTGATCCACCTAGGGGCGATACCATGCTTCCATAACCATATTTTATAGCATCCCAATGTGATTCACCTTACGTGGGTATTTTAATCCTGTACAATTCATGAAATCCCTTCAAATCATCACTCAATCGAAGACCCCAAACGTCATCCTTCATTTATCATAATTACACCCTCATTCTACTATCATGGCAGCATTCCATATCTTTTAAATGCTATTAGTCTTAGACTCCTTTGAGTTTATTCAGGCTATACTGAGCCTTCTATAACTAAGAGAAACCATAGGTTGGATGATATGCCATTGACGACGTCGCTATCATTCCTGGATACTAAATCCCAGCGCTTCTAGCCTTCTATCTGAAGTATAGATTATTCACAACCCTTTGTACCTGAGTATCTCATACGTTATTCACCTTTACCTTACTTACCTTAGAATCTCACATCACATCTTCTATCTCGTTCATGACCTCCCTTCCACATAGGTATAATTCACATCCACAACTTGAAGCTCTATTATAATACTTGCACCTCTGGTGTGTACACAATTTGATGAAAGCTTCATACTGACTTCTTATGAGGCTAGTACTCTTCTAACTTGCTTTATCATGGAGACGTTATAGAATATAACTACAGTACTATATGTCTTGTACCTCTGATATTAAGAGTGATTTCGTTATGTTCTCAATCAGGATTTCTATAATTTTTTGGGTCCAATAATCAAACTCCTGCTTTACTTAGTCGATGTAACTCTTTAGTTTCCTCTTGCCTCTGATCAACCTTTTTATAAGCTTAAGTATCTTCTGATCTGCGGGTCATGGTATTTAGTTATTACTTTAGCCTTTCATGGACGCTATAGAATATCCATGATACAATTTTAAATGATTCAATCTTTCGTCTATGACATGAACTCAATTCTTTCTTTTAACTTATACCGGAGTCCTCCACGGCTGTATGATCGTCAACATATATGATAAACAGATAATACTCCTAAATCTTAGGTGCATTCATAATGTAATTATCTTTGGATCATTGATCAAATAATTCCTTTCGTTCCTTCTCAGCTTTCTTTGAACGTAAGTTATTACTTTTCCTGGTCTTTCTACCTCATTGTTGTATGCATACTTAGCTTATCTTAGTTCCACGCACGCCGTAGTTTTCGTGCAACTCATATGATCTCGAATATTACGTTTGATTTTACTTCTCGTCATTAGCCACGATAGGTGCCACTTTCTTACAGAGTGCATACAATGTTGTTATAAGGTCATTTCCTCTTTAGGTCACCGAGCTTAGGTGGAAGCCTTCTTCCTTATTTCCTTAGCTAGTCTTTCATTGTAGTACTTAGGGAGGACCTTCTGACTCTTGTAAAGCTACCAGCTTATTACATCATATACCCGACGGAATTTTTTTTGATGTCCTTCCTCGCCTATAATGATCCATAGTTACTTACCTCCACGCCTTTATGCTTGTAGGGTTGCTTCTGAGATGATATTTTGATTGTCTTCCCAGTGGCATTCACTTCTATCTCCATAACACTCATATGGTACCTTTAACTACCCCAACTCTAATCTGGATATTTCAAGTATTACAATGACATTACTGCGAGGCTGAATTCACTATATCGGGTTATACTACGTTTATCTTGCATGATCTGCTAATTTTTTTGTAACCTCCTATCTATCCATAACTAGGCTCTTCCTGAATCAACTGCTAACTACTTGTTGGCTCATTCTCATATCGATGTTACGCGTAATCTTTCTTGGGTTATTTCCTTTGTCTAACTTACCTCTCGCACTAGCTCTTTATTTATCAATAACATTCCGGGCAGGAACCCTTATTTTTTTTCCTTAACTTCGTGCTTGCATAATATTCTGGAATCGTAGCCTATCTGTAGAATTTGGATAAGTTCAATCTCATTCCTTTTTCATTTTTATCGCATTCTTCCTTTACTATTCCATAGTCACTAGAACCACTTAATTCTAACTTAATGCCACATCACTCCATATTCCCCCTTTAGGAGAGTACAAAGAGTTGGATCCACGAGGATCTACCTATAAATGTTTTACCTCTTCATCTTTGGCGTCTTTTCATACTCTCCTTGCGGAAATCCTTCTGTACCAAGGATATCAAAAATTCCCTTACCCATGAGGGTGACACTTAGTTTAGTTGGCACACATAGTCTCTTAAGCTTAACTTTGCTCACATTGCTTGCTTTAGGGAAACGTCTTCCTGAATGACCATTCTCTGAATTTTTCATGAGTCTTATTTTGTTGTCCATTTTATTATCGCAGGAACGCAATCTGAAATTCTCATGATGTCTACCATTATCAAACCACTCAGTCCCTAATTCATGTTTAGTTTATCTTGTTCACCAATCCATATTGATTTCTATTATTCTGGGGGCTAACTTTTCCTTCTAGTAATCACGATAGAGTCACGAACTTATTTCTCGAATTGAGGATGTGATTTTATGACCTATACTCTTTTGTTGCCTCAAGGCCTGTCACCTCTCGTATTTTCCTTCACTTGACTATAGATTATGTAATACTGTCATCTTTTTTATCTACCATTGTCATCCATGTATCACATCTTACTCATACTTCATTAACTCTCTTCTTATTTTCCCGCTAACATATATGTCTATCACTTTATTCTGAAAACTAGAAAAAAACATTCTTTTGCTCTTAGCTCCCCTTGATCCATCCATTGGCTCTTGGAATTTCCTAACATTATTTTTTTACTAGGGATGGGAGCCATACTAAGGTAATATTTATCTCTTTAAGTCTTCCAATTCCTATCTTTGTAATACTCATATCTAGTTGTACTATTTTAGAGTGCACCATCTGGGTATCTCACAAGGAGATTTATTAGCACATTTGCAATATCCTTCAGAAATGTCAACTAACACAAATAATCCATCTACCATTTTGGGTCACTCTAACCCCAGCTGGATCCTGATATCTGTCCTTCTCTTAAACTATACATGTTATCCCCATAGGGCATAACTGAAGAGGGTGTGACCAACTATACATACCTCTGTTATTGTTGAAGGTAACTCAAAAGGCTTATATCTCTCAACCTGAATTGTAGATAATGTTCATCTCTACTAACTAGGTACCTCGTACCCTTATCCACCTTGCTTCTTTTACTTGTTGAAACTTGTACCTTCTAATTCTTTCATTGCTTTATACCATAAGAGTGGATAGATATTCTTTACTTAGGGATCCTTATCAAGAAGCTTACACCTTTCAGTAAACGCATGATCTGCTGAAGACATCACATTTACTTATCATAAGCATCATGTAGAATCGAGTCCCTCTAACTCAACTCTTCCACAGCCGCATTCAATCCCTTACCAATTGTCTTTCTGGATGTAGGCATCGTCGTATTACCAATAAGATAGAGTTTAGGAAAGTGAGTTCTTACAACTGAGCTCTACCACACGATCTAGAGTAAGAAAAAGAGTGACAGTCCTAAATGCCGTGTAGCCTCCTGCTTATAAGTGTGGTGCACAACACACCCATAAACAAGACTCTACTAGACACGGCTTGTTGACTCCCTAGGAAACAACTGCTCTGATACCACTTCTGTCACGATCCAAACCGATGGGCCGCAACGGGCACCCGGTACCTTACTCAACTGAGTACCAACGTAATGTATCTTTTGTATTATTCTATTATAGGTAAATGAACCGGAGTTAAGCATGAGGGAATAAACTTATACATATGACATACTGGCCTATAAGACAAAAACGATTACTCGTACACTAGACATAGGCCGACAAGGCCATATAATCTTTCATATACATGACATATGTCTACAAGCCTCTAAGAGTACATAAATGTCATAAGGCCGGGACAGGGCCCGGACATACTAATCAATACGTGTACAATGCATATTGACCAAATAGGCAACTCCGGAGCAAATGGAGCGCACCAACACCTTTCGCTTAGTTGATAGCTTACTTGGAGGGCTCATAACCTGTCTATCGGAACCTGCGAGCATGAAACGCAGTGTCCCCAGGCAAAGGGATGTTAGTACAAATAATGTACCGAGTATGTCAGGAATGAAAATCAGTAAATAGTATACATGAGAGAAACATAGAGCAAAAGACTCAACATGTATATCTGAAAAGCTCTATGAATTAATTAATATTATAATGTCATGAATATGCGTATAAATGTCATACCATGCATGGGTATATGCGTTCATAACATCATCAAGCCTCTAAGGGCATCCCATCATATCATCTCGGCCACTGTGGAAAAATCATCAACGTATACCAGTTGATCAGGTGGTGGCGCGTATATAACGCCGTAACCTTTTCCCATATCCCATATACATATATATATATATATAGACACACACACACATATGTACGCGTATATAATGTCATCTGGTCATTGGTCAGTGTACATGTATAAATGAATGCAATGCATGAGAAATACGTAAATAAAATATTTTGGAGTATCATAAGACCATTATACCTCTGATTAATATCTTGAAGTAAATTTTATCAACTTACGTATTTTCTGAGACCCATGAACATATGATCGAATAATATGACACATGGGGAATCAAAAACATAAGTATCTCTAGCATTTTTATGAATAGAGTCATTTATGAAAGTTGAGCATTCGCTCATTTCGTTCGTGTCGTATAGATCATGCCAAAAAGAAAGAAGGGATAGCTTTAACATACCTGAACTGATTCTCTTGATAATTCCTCTAACATATGTATTTTGTGAAAACACGTGACGGCCGATCAAAGTAGGAGAAAATCCGTATGATATTCTTTGAGAAAGATTGCACCGTACTCCCTTAGAATCGCAAAATCCCGTTGCTATAACATTACATAGTCTCCTATGATTTTTGTAGCAAAATCATGTTGCTAATCATCTAGTCTCTTAAGAATAAGTTGTTGAAGCATTCTTTGAACTTTTGTAGAGATTCCATAATGAATTAGAGAGGTCTCCATAAATATTTGGGTGTGGTCCCCACTTGAAAAATGACTAAGCCACAAAATCTTCTAATTTTCACACAAAGCTACATGACTTAAGAGCCATATTTAGCTAGAGCTTCTTGGCTGCCACGTTAGGAGGCTCTTAAGCTTATCCATAATCTTAATTAATTAACCACTAGTCTCTTAATTAACTTGATAATCTCCCACTATCCAATAATTAACAAATTATCCACATAATCGAGAATTATCTTAAATTACTTAAAATACTACTCACGTTTAACACACCTTAGTATCATGTCCATGTGGTAACTTGTATGATACTAGTCCATAAATACCGAGTACTTTAGCTCGGGCCGTATTTTACCCCAAAATGTCAAACTTCGACGAAATTTTATTTCTTCGATTTGCTTACCCTCTCACCTTCACGAGTTTACTCATCACTTGTTTGAAATAGCATAGTGCTTATAATCTCAAAATAATCTTATTCCCGAACTTATGTTGATTAACTTACGACGAAACTTTATCGTACGAAAATGTGGGATGTAACATCTCATTTATGAGCTTTTGTTGACGGGATTATATAGATTGAGGTAATGTGAGATCACCTATGGTAATGTGTAGGATGAGTTATACTGTTATTTGGACAGCTTTGGAAAGACTCTTAGAACGTTCGAGGATGAACGTATGTTTAAGTGGGGGGGATGTAACAATCTGACCGATCATTTTGAGTTTTAGCACTTCATTTAGTGATTTGAGACTTTGAGTAGCTACATACGGTGTATTATGACTAGCTTGCATAGTTGGTTTCGAATTTTGAGTGGTTTAGGAAGCCTTAAGTTTGAAGTTCACCAAGGTTTGACTTTTAAGTAAATAAACTCAGATTAGTAATTTAGTGATTCCAATATGTTCATATGGTGATTTTGGATTTGAATATATGTTCGATTTTAAATTTAATTTCTCCTAGAAGGTTTTGACTCTATTTGTCGAAAGTTGGCAATTTGATGGTTTGGAGAGTTTCTATGTTTGACCAAGAGTTGACTTTGATGATATCGGACTCTAATTATTATTCTAAAACTTTTAATATGTTCGTTTTTTCATTTGAAACTTGTGTGGAAAGTTTGGATGTAATATGAATTTGTTAGGCTTGGATCAGGCGCTTGGTTGAAGTTGGAAGTTCTTGAACTTAAGAGGAGTTCAACTTGTGTTTTGGTCTTTGATTCGTTGTTGTGATGTTATATTATGTATTTGGAGGTATTGGCTAGGTCCAATTTATAGACTTTTTGGTATGATTGAACGGGATCCCAGATGACTCGGGTGAGTTCCGGATCACCCGGAGCATTTTTGGAGCTATAGAGTTTTGCTGGTGTCAGGCCCTTCATTGCAATCGTAGAAGCAGTCTCGTGATCGCATAATGTATTTTGGTGCTGGGAAGGTTTTGTTCTTCATGTTCGCGCTTGGGTTGACGCGTTCGTGATGATTAGTGGTGTTTGCTTTTCACGTTTGTGCCAGGTTGGTTGCGTTCACAATTGGGAGTTGGGAGCTGGAGTTTTGGCCTTCGCGTTCGTGAAGGCTTGGTCACGATCGCGTAGTGGAGGCAGGCTAGTCATCGGATTCGCGAGGGATGTTCCGCAAAGGCGAAGTGTATTTTCTGTTGGCATGAGTTTTTGTGCTTTACGACTGCGGCATGTGCCGCATTCGCAAAGAGTGCCCCTGGGTAGTGCATTTAAGTGATGAATTTCAGATAATTAGTTGTTCTTTCATATATTTGAACCCTAGACTTGGGAGAGGTGATTTTGGCTTGAATATTTTCACACAAGACTTAGGGTAGGTGATTTATACTCAATGTTTGTGTTATTTCAAGAATCTACATAAATTATTAACACCCAAAATATGGAATTTTTTAGATGGAATTTAGGATTTTGACTACACTTTACGAAAGTATATTTTGAGGATTAGAGTGTCGATTTGGACTTGGTTTTGAAATATTTTGAGGATTAGAATATCGATTTGGACTTGGTTTTGGAAATTTAATCACGTATTTGAACTCACCTGGTTATGGGTCATCAAATATTGGTATTGATTTCGAATTTTTAACACGCGGACACGAGTTGACTTTTGTTGATTTTTTGGGAATTCGTCAAAGATCGAAGCTTTATGGATTGGGATCGACTCCTATAGCATTTGTTGACTTTCATGGATGATATTTGGCTAGATTTGAACTGATTAAAGATGATTCCTCAAGGAAATGCATTTTTGGAGTTTTGGACTAGTCCAGATGAGGTAAGTGTCTTGCCTAGCTTTGGTTGAGGAAATATTTTCTAATAATTGTTATTATTTGCTACATGTGAGGGTGATGTATAAATGAGTTGAAGAGCGTATATACATAGCGTATATACATGTCCCATGGGTATTCATGCTCGGGGTAGATTCTTTTCTTATACCTTATTTGGTTGTTTGCTCTACTTTATTATATGTTTTACTCAATTGATTGACTACGTGAGTACATTAAGCCATGCTAGAGTTAATGTTGAGGCTAATGATACCTTATTTTGAGCATGATAATTATTCTTGAGATTGTTTCTATACTTGCTTTAGATGTAGTCACGTGTATGTTGTAAACCCACATATGTACTTTTTATTTTTGTGTTACGCCTTTGATTTATGTATGACTACTTGAGATTCCTTACCCACGTTAAAAATATAATTTGGATTTGATGCTTATTTGGGCATGATGATTAATTGGATGAGGTACTACATGTTGGGTCTGTAGTCATACATACATATGACATACTTCCTACTTAGGGATCATCTCTTGTATACATGCATCCATGCATACATGGATATTGTTACACCCCACACATAAAGTTAAAGATTGGTAAGTTTGACTCCTAGGACGGCCAATCAGTCGGCGACACGTATGAGGACAGAAGGTAGCTACACATATCATTAGACATGCGCCATCTATCCCGCTGGGTACAGTAACCGGGGCGGGGCGGCCCATTTTGCATGTGGAAGCGACGGAATTTTCTAGACTTGGTATAGTATAAAAAGGCAGTGTAGCTCTTTCTCTTTCATTCTAGGAAGTGTTACCCACTTTAACTCGCCCCAAAATTCTCTCAAACTGCTGAAACTAAAAATCAAGAGGTGAGCCTAGTAGGATCTAGCTTGAGGAATCTTGGAACCTTTATTATAATATTTATTATCTTCTTGTAATTATGAGGAATCGTTGGAGGCAAGGTTAACCACCATAGAAGCGTATCCATTTCATCTATAAGGTATGAAGGACAACCTTCTTTCTTGGTGTGATTTGGTGTATGCGTCTCACTCTCAAAAAAGGATTTCTGAGTTGTAAGATTTGATTGTACCTTCGCGTTCGTGAAGGTTTACTTCCTCAAGCATCGTGTTCGCATATATCACTTCGCGTTCGCGAAGGATTGTTGCGTGATGCTCTGTGTTCGCGGAGGGTAATTCACTGGGCAACACTTTTCTTTGCATTTAGCTCCTTTTTGACTCGTTTTCACATGGTTTCTTCACCATCACTTCTAAATCACTTGATACCTAAAATATGCCAATAAACCTAAATAAACGCCTTAGTTTCTCAACAAAATCATACAAAAAGATTAAGTATCAACAGGAGATAAGTTGGTAAAATTCCAACTTATCAAACCCCCAAAACTATTGCTTATCCTCAAGAAATTCAACAACTAAGAACATCCTTCAATAAAATCACCAATCAAGCTCAATGGCATACCAAACATCATTTCAAGTCAAAAAGGTTCAACTTAAGCACAATCTAATAACTTCAGTTGGTACCAACAATTAATCCCAAGCATATGAATCACCAACTTCTCACAAATTTCAATTCAATTAAAGTGCTCAAACACTACATTAATTAAAGTAGCAACCAAGTCATGACACTAAAGCTTCAAATTTTGTCTCTCTATCACAATTATCTTCCCGCGTTCATTCCTCCCAATTGAAAATGGGATTAAATTCACAACTCAAATCTCATGTGCCCTCACACTTAAGATAGAATCCCAAACTCATAAATTGCAATTCAAAACATAAATAGGATATCAAATAGAAATAATTAACTCTATTTCACACAAAAATATTCAAATGCACACAAGTAGTACCATAGACTTGCCCTTTATGTATTTCTCCACTAATGTAGACAACTTGGTTCAAAATCAATTAGGACTTAAAGGGTTGTAGTTTAGGCTTTTGGTTAAGGCATGGCACAATTTTGGTTAGAGTGACTCAAAATCTCCCCAAGCACTACAATATTTCAACAATCAAAGTACACTTCCTTCAAGAACTTTTTCACCCTTTCTTCATTTTTTTTTATTTCATCACCTAGTCTTCTATTTATCCACAATTCCTTATTTTTCCTTATTTTTTTCACCCTTCACCTTTTAAGCAACTTCCACATCACAACTTTTTCAACCTTCACCTCCAAAACTTAGGCTTTTAGCCTATGTTCATACTTCAAAGTACTTATGAAGGTGGGGTGCCAAAAGAAAATCAATAAAGAAAGATAGCTTGTAACATGGTTGCCAAAGAAAAATTTTAAATGCTCAAAAGGGGTTGACTAGGGAAAATATGCACAGGTAGGAAATTTAGGGTACAATAGCAGTCCAAGCAAGGCCTAACATCATTTTTAAACCCAAGTTAGTCTAGGATTTCGCCTTGAAGCACATTCCGGGAAAATTCTAGACTACAAATGATGCAAAATAACTTCACAATAAGTCTCATCACACATGGCACATGAAAACTCAAGTGGAATACAAATCCAAAATCCAATTGAAACCAATGAATCTCAAGGAAGTCACATATAGCCTAAGAAGCTATTTAGTGAATCAAAGAGCCAACAATTGAGTTTAAAATTCATGACAATGATCTTTACTTCAATCATTTTTATTTTTCAAGGATCAAGAATTCATATACCGAGGTTTAAATAATGTCAGTACCAAACAAGCCACAAATTGGCCAATGGGCACAAACCCCAACTCATACCACTTATTCTTCCTAAAAAAATATGTATCTAAACTACAAGACTAATTCCCTTAAGAAAGTCGCAGCTATCCATCAACGAGAAAAGTCGAAACAAAAAGTTACCAAAAGTTACCCGGTCAAAAAGGAAAATTGGCATCCTCGAAAAAAGAACCGTTGGTGAAAGGAAAACCATGGATATCGCCACCATAATAAAACATACTATATAACAAAAATCAAGAAGTTAATAAACATCAAGTCAATAAGACATAATATATTTAACATAAACAAGCTAATAAACATCCTAATATAACACATCACATGAAAACAAAATAACATCATATGAAAACAAAATACCTATCTACCATATCCACAGTTATACAAGAAGCCACCCCCAATTAGAAATGTTGCAATGTCCCCAATGCAACTCAACAAAATAGAGTAAAATGGTGGAAAGTGCTCCATGAATACTGCATCACTCGGAGCTGGAGCTGGAGGGAAATTTGAGCCCCTCCTCATCATCACCATCATCCGAGTCATTTGAAATGTAAAATGACCTCAGCTTATCTACCATCTTGTTCAGGAATTTACTCTTTTTATTTTCATGATCCTTAAACTTTCTCTGTTGCTGCTCAATTTTCCCTTGTCGGTGGCTATATTTTCCAACTTGTTGTTCATGGACTCCATCTTGCTCGTTATTGATTTTTGCTCTTTGACCACGTCATCCAGGGATAGTGGGGCAGCAGTGTCAGTAGATGTGCTAGTCCTAGGTGGGTCAGTAGAAAGGTCAACTACAAGCTGCCTTATGTGTGCATCTACTCCATATATCTGACTGGATAGGTGACGCATAGTGTAAGGGCCGGACTGGAGTGTTCCCATGGGGTCAAATGACCCTGCTACAGGTGCAAAGGATCCGGCGGGATCAGTGGTGGTCTCAGAGAACTTCCCAAATGAAGAGGATGCAACATCAATCCTCCTCTTATTCTGCTTGTCGCTGGGTCCCCTTTCCATCAAAGGGTGGATCATCGGCTTTCTCGGACCTTTCTCAACATTATTTGGGCGTTTTAACACCCCAGGATCATAGCATAGCCGAGTGATCAAGGATGGGAAGAATAGGATCTTGGACCTCCCATGGGTGGCTTCCTCGATTTTACTAATAATGTGCTCCCCCACGTTCACGGGTAGTCCATCCATGATAGCAGTAAAGATCAGTTCCCTCTCTGGTGTCACATCAGTGTCATTTGTAGAAGGCATGACTCTTGCGCAGATAATAGAGATCCATGCCTTTGCCTTAGCAGTGAAGTCATGTGAATCAACTCCCTTGTGCGCTGTCAACCACTTCAAGGTCACCCCATCATGCAATTTGTCCACCAACCATTGGGTTCCCCCTACTGCTGCTCTACTTCTAAACACCTCATTATCGACATTGGGAAGGCCATAAAGTGCATTGATCACCTCAGGTCTGAAATGAACTTGCACACCCCACACAGTAGTAACTAATTTTCCTTGGAAGTCGGTCCTCAAGGTGTTTGCATAAAATTCCTACACTATTGTGTGGTTGGCATCATTTGGTTGATCGGCAAAACAAATCCACCTGCTTACGAATAATCTTGTCTAGAAGCCCGGCATTTTAACTTCAACCTTTTTCATGTTAATGCCTCTTTCCCTGATGATGGTTTATGACAAGAGTTCGTCATATTTTCGTTCACATTCGGCAGATAAAAACCGGTCATGATGAAAGGGTTCCTCTTGTTCAACTTCGGGGACATGTTCTTGCTCAATTTCATTGTGGTCCAGAACCATTTTATGCCCAAAGTACCTACAAAATAGACCAACAATGTTAAAAGATCCTATAGACACTTAAAACAATGTATTAGGAAGTATTTAAGCCAAAGAAATGGGCAAAAAAGACCCGGACAAAGCTGTGCAAAGCTACTATTTTTAGCCATTTTTGGGACTGCCAGTGATTGTTCTTCGCGTTCGTGAGAGGGCTGCTGCGTTCGTGAAAAGAAAATTTATTTTGCCTAGGTTTAGACCTTCGTGTTCACGAAGGTCAAAAAAAATTTACATAGATTTGGGCCTTCAAGTTAGCGAGTAGACCATCGCGTTCGCGAAGGTCATCTTCATCACCCAGCCCAATTTTTCTTTCACGCATTTTTTCAAACAGTGTGTGTGCCCTCTTTTCCTTCTCGTTTTTCAATAAACTTTGGCACACATCTTGCCCAAAATTTTACACTAACAATCACGCACTTTCACTCAACCAACCTCACCCAGCAAGCACAACAAATTTCACACCCAAGGTTGACAATTAAAACTCAAAATTTGAACCCTAAGCGCAAAATAACCATGGTTGTTCTTCTATTGTTTTACACCAAGAAAGAGAAGAAAGATTTAAGAGACAAGAGAGGATATCATATACCTTGAAAATGGAGATGGAAAATCGCAATAGACTTGAAGATTATGGATAATTTGATTTTTGGGGGCTTAAGGAGTAGAAGAAATTGTTCTTTGAGAAAAGAGGGGTCAAGTGCCTGTTTCCAGTGTTTTTAGGATTTTAACTTACCTGACCTTACGCATTCGCTAAGGCAGTGTCGCCTACGCGAAGCATTAAAGTTTCCAAACAGTCGCGAATGCGAGGAGGGAACCGCGGACGCGAAGGTTTAAATTTTTATAACCCTTCGCGAACGCGAAGGTTTAAATTTTTATAACCCTTCGCGAACGCGAAGAAGTGTGTCTGCAATTTCCAACAGCTACTGGTTTTTGGTTGTTCGGTCACCCCAACCTTCTCAAATCAACTCCAAAAACTCTAAAACTTGGCAGATTAGTCAAAATTAATATAATAAGCCATTCTAAAAAATGTCAAAAACGACTAAAATTTTTGAAAACGATGGGTTGCCTCCCACCAAGCACCGCATTTGACGTCGTGGCACGACGCGGATCAACTTTACCACTTTTATTTCCACTTGGACGATATGTATTGGGCACCTAACTTGGAATCGATCTTGTGACCACGAGCGGTGGGGGTTGGAAAGTTGATGATCAAGCCGAACTTTAATTTATTCATTTGGCACTTTTTGACTTTCATGTGAGGAACGTGATTTTGCCTTCCTGTTCCCACAAATTGCAAGATGTATGGACTTTTTCCTTTCATCCTCGAAATCCCTCATTGACTCGTGTAGTTCAATTCCCATATCACCACACAATTCCAATGTTGAAAAATGCTTGGAATGTGACATCAAACCTCCAAATTGCAATTCTTCTCGGATTTTGGCATCCTCATTTTCCCCCGGACTAGAGTCAATCTCGACCATATTTTCAATTACACTGGTTGACTCTAATTCCATATTTTTCTTGGAATCACTAACACTCATGGAGTCAGTTGACAGATGTTTAATTCTTGATTCCTCAAAGTAAATCTCACTTTCTTCCTCGGAATTGGAATCTTCTTGACCTCTTTCCACACTTTCAATTTGATAGGCATAATGAGCCTCAATCAATAATTTCATTTGATCTTTCAAAGTGCGGATAGTCTCATCATTTCGATGTAGTGCTTGTTTTAAGTCCTCGAGTGTCAAGCTTTGTTTCTCCTCATTTTCAAGAATGGCCTCCAACATGAGCAGCATCCTCTCATTTTGAGCATTTGAGAGTTCTTCTGGATTTTGATCAAGTGCCAAGGAAGGATTTTCGGCTTCCACATCTAAGGAAGGTTCTTGGCTATCATTCACTTCCGAGGCTTTTTGGACCACTAAAGTTTCAAGCATTTCTTCCATTTGTGAGTTCAGCCTTTCAAGTGCCAAGTCATTTTGGAGATTATTTTCCAAAAGCTCCTCCAAGGCATTTTGCTCTTTGTTTCCTCCTTCAGGTAAGCATTCTAACATGAGCTTGAACTCTCCATTTTGACCATGCTCAATTTCTTCCACTTCCATATCCCTAAGATTTTCATCACAGAAAGTAGAATCGTCATAGCGGGGCTTGGGGAAGGGAAGGACAAATAAGCACAATTATCCCAATGATCATTTTGACGACCACACTTATCACAAATACTCCACTCATGGGTTTGAGATTGTGCGCACAGTCAACCCCCGGAGAATTTAAACAATTTTGCCAAGAGTGTGGTCCCCCACAATAAGGACAAGGGTAATCAAAGTATGAACAACTACCATCCGACAAATTTTCATTATATGATGCCATTTTTTTTCTTCAAAAACTAAGAAAACAAACAAGAAAGCAAATAGGACGATAAACAAGATAAGGAAATAATTACACAAATATTCACAAGTTTGGACCAAAGCACTTACACTTGCTTCTCAAACAACCTAAATACGCCAAATTGTTCCCCGAAAACGGTGCCAATTTTGATGACATCCAAATCCAATACTAAAAAGTAAACAGAACGATCGCATGTAATATAATTTACCCAACTATGAGTCGGGGTCGAATCCCACAGAGAACAATATGTAGGCGATTAGGAATGTAAGAGAATTACCACTTATTGTGCAATGCCAAACACTTAGAATTTGATTTGAGAAAATGTTTATATCTAATTGTGAAAATGTGAACTAACCTAGGAAGCAAGTAAAATGATCAATGGCTACAAGCATGGATGCATCGGGAATTACACTCAAATAATGATCCAATGTATTTCACGATTTTACAAATATGAGTGAGTTTATGTCAATTAGCCTCGGGTAACAATTCTATGTTAGCTTCTTCTGAAGACTAACAAGACTTCCCAATAGAATTATCCTTAAAACAATTAAGAGAATAAGCACACCGGGAAATGGCTACAAGTAGTTCAATCCTATCCCTAGGTAGAATCTATAAAATGAGGGTTAAAGCCTCAAGTTCTTGTTAATTTATCTTTTCCAACCCCAAATAATCTTTCCCAAAATTAATTCGAAGTTAATGGGCGAGTCCTAAGGTTAGCTAATCCCTTTTGAAACATTAAAGAACAAGAATAATTAAAGAAATAATAACTCACTTCAATATAATTAAAAATCGTTCAATACATAAGCACAACCAGATATTTAATCCACACTTTAAATAGGAATATTCTCATAAACAAGATTCAAGTGTTGAAAAAATACTACACACTTAAATATTCAATACAAAGCAAGTAAATGAAGAAATGAGCATAAATGAGTAAGAATTCTCAACCAAACCTTCAAATATTCAAGGCCCAAGTGTGTGTGCAAAAACCCTAGCTTCCAAAACTTGTCCTCTCTAGTCTAAGGACTGAAAATAAGCCAAAGATCTTCCAAAGATGAGCTAGGTCATGTATTTGTCGGTTGGGGGCCAAAAATGTGAAATTTCAGAACTGCCCAGTTTTTCCGCCCAGTTGTTCTTCGCGTTCGCGACTACACCATCGCGTTACTTCCTTCAGCATCACGTTCGCGATTGTACCTTCGCATTCGCGAAGGTTTACTTCCTTCAGCATTGCGTTCGCGATTGTACCTTTGCGTTCGCAAAGGTTTACTTTCTCCAGCATCATGTTCCCGTATATCACTTTGCGTTCGCGAAGGCTTGTTGCCTGATGCTCCGCATTCTCATCTAACCCTTCGCATTCGCGAAGGGTAATTCACTGGGCAGCACTTTTCTTTGCATTTAGCTCCTTTTTGACTCATTTTCACATGGTTTCTTCGCCATCACTTCTTGTCACGACCTGAATTTCCCACCGTCGGGACCGTGATAGCGCCTAACATTGAATTCACTAGGCAAGCCAACGTTAATGTTTATTTACCTTATTCATTCATTTTTAACGGATAACAGGTGATGTACAAATCAACGAAAATAAAAGTGCGAAATAAAACAAAGTCTAACAACTTGATTATATCCATTACGAAATTCATAATGCTAAACCCAGAATTTGGTAACAACTTCACGGACTCTCTAAGAATACTACATATAAAGGTCTGAACAAAATAAATACATTTGTCTCAGAATAAGGAAGAACAGAATGGAAATAAAGTAGGAGGGGACGCCAAGGCCTGCGGACGCCTGCAGTACTACCTCAGAATCTCCCAACAGACTGAATACAGCCTCCTCACTCTAAGGTCCGTAGGGTCCTGTACGGGGATCTGCACAAAAGTGCAGAGTGTAGCATCAGTACAACCGACCCCATGTACTGAGTAAGTGTCGAGCCTAACCCCGGAAAAGTAGTGACGAGGCTAGGACACGTCAACCAACTAAACCTGTGCAGTTAATCATATACAGAGAAAATAATACAACAAGAATTAAGCAGCTAAATACAAGGAAAGGGGATATGATGAGGGGAGGAAATATCAGCTAATGGAGATAAGAAGTAAAGCAACAAATTATATATCAATTTAAACAGCAGAAACAACAACACAAAAACAAGTGTACGGCATCACCTTTCGTGCTTTTACTCTCATCCTCACCAAATAATAAATAGAATGCACGGCATCACCCTTCGTGCTTTTACTCTCATCCTCACAATAAATCAATAGAAACGGCACGGCATCACCCTTCGTGCTTTTAATATCATAGTAAGGCACGGCATCACTGATGATAGGCTATAGTTGTGTATTTTAGTCGCTTATTACACTCTAGTTTACTGCACTTTAATTGAGTTTGAGCTTTAATCCCTAGTGTTTTGCACTAATTGTGTGTTTTATGCCTTGTAGGAGTGATTTCGAGCTATATAGATGTTATGGAATGAATTCAAGTGATTTAGAGCTTTGAAGTCTGAGTAAAATTCCAAGGAATTAAGCCGGGATCGTGTTCGGGGGTCAAATTTGATAGTTAAGAACAAACAAAGACTCGAGGAGGCATATTGCGCACTGTCTAGTAAAGTAGACATAACGTTTTTCTCAGAACTCTATTTGGTATATATAAGATATGGTTGGAAAGATAACTCAAAGGGATAAAACTTTCATGTTTTATGTTTTTCCCAATTCCAAACGGAACAGGGTGAAAAATGCAGTCGAAACCATGACTACGGACCTGATGCGCAAATGGGGCAGAAACTTTTCGATATGCGCGGCCACTAGCACGACCGCGCTACTCCAGGCCTGGAAAATCATCCTTTTTCGCGTAGGAGAAGGTATAATTATTTGGGCCCGACCCTACTTGGTATATACATGAAAAATGGTATTTTGAGTAGATTGGACAGGTTGGACATACTTTTGACACACTTTAGGGTAAAACAACACCCAAGGAGGCAAGAATACGCTAGGAGTAAGGAGGAAGATTTAACCAAAAAAATTTCCTTCCTCTTCCTATTTTCCATTGTTGGTTATGAATTTTTGTATTGTAGTTTTACATACTATTATGAGAAACTAATTTGTTATCTAGGGTTGATGGAACCAATTGTTAGATTAAATTTTGACTCAATATTGTTATAATCGATCCGAGTTTAATCTAAGATTGTTCAACTATGCTTTGTATGGTGATTAATTGAATAGGCCCTTGATTAATCGTGTCTAACTGCTCTATGTTGCTTGAGAAATAATACCAGGTTAGATTGTTGTTGAACAACACCACTTTTGTGTAAGTGAAGAGATTCATTACTTGAATTTAAAATTAGGGTTAGAGATAACGATTTGTTGGGATAAATTAGAGCTACATAAATTATCAGCTAGAGTAGTTCAATAGAATGCTCTAGTAAATTGCTATAGTTGATCGAGAGATAATTGCAGTAACTCATAGCTAATAATCCTCATAGAGTAACACAGTGAGATTATAGCAAACGAGTCAGAATTAGTCTAGCAATTGGGAAAATCACTGCCCTAGATCTTTCTACATTGAGTTATCTTTAATATTAAATATTGTTAGTTTTTAATATTAGTCCCTTTAGTTAATTAATCCAAACAATCATAGCGAAACCTTAGTTATCTGTGGGATTCGACTCCGAACTTTTAGATCGAATTATATTTGAAGCGACCGCTTATCCTTTTTAGGACTAGAGTTAGGCGTGATCAATCACCCTTCGTACTTTTACACTCATCTTCACCACAAATCAAATGAAACGACATGGAATCTGCCTTCGTGCTTCAACACTCTTTCTCACCCAAACAATTCAATAACAACAATCCGGCAAGGAAAAATCAACAGTGCAATAGTAATAAATGCCATAACGTCCCGGCAAGGGAGCCAACAGTAGAATCAATATCATCCCGGCAAAGGAAATAGCTATAACCAATCTCACTTAGTTCCTTAACTTCACGTAATAATTCTTAACTTGAACCGATACTCAACAATGATCAATACCAAGAATTACCACCAACATGGATAATTATCAAATTAAACTCAAGTAATGTTTGACGAAAAATCGCATAAGTCACAATATTCGACTCACAGCATGCTTGACACCAACGTATAGATACTCGTCACCACACCTATACGTTGCACCTTATACTAACACGTAGCAAATAAGACACAATACATATTCCCTCAAGCTAAGATTAAGCCAAACACTTACCTCGAATTCCACGACCAACTCAAGCCTCAATTACCTCCTTACCTTTAGAATTCGCCTCCAATCCAATTGTATCTAGACATAATTAGCTTAATAATATCAATAAATGCTAAATAATTCAACCCCAATGCTTAATTATGAGTTTTCTATCATTCTTCCCAAAAAGTCAAAAATCGACCCCGGGCCCGCTTGGTCAAAATACGAGGTTCGGACCAAAACCCGATTACTCATACACCCACGAGCCCGAATATATCATTAGTTTCGGAATCTGACCTCAAATCGAGGTCTAAATTCCCAAATTTGTAAAATCCCTAATTTCTACCCTTCAAGAACAAGATTTAGGCCTAAAATGTAGTGGGTGTTGATGGAAATTGAAGAAAATGAGGTTAAGAACATAAACCTATGATTTGGTGATGAAGTCCCTCTTCAAAAGTCGCCCCTAAGCTTCCTTGGTTATGAAAATATGAAGTTATGGCCTAATTCTCGTTTGGCTACTATTTTAAGACCCCTGGGCAGACCCTCTACGCGATCGCGTGGGGTCTGCTGCGTTCGCATAGCACTGGCCCCCATTGTCCTTAGCGATCGCGTGCCTTTGGCCACGTTCGCACAAGGTTGTCCTAAGTTCCCTGACCAGCCCCCGCCTAAGCTATGTGTTCACGTACAAGGGGTGGCGTTCTCATAGGGCAGCCTCCCAGTGCTCCGTGTTTGCATCCCGACCTATGCGTTCGCATAGAACAAACCCAGCCCCAGCCCCGTTTGCTCTTTGCATTCACGTGGGTGACCACGTGTTCGCATAGTACAAAGTACCAAACACCAGATACATCAATTACAGCAGATTTTTCTAAGTCCAAACCACTCTGACACCTATCCGAAACTCACTCGAGCCCTCGGGGCTCCAAACCAAACATGTACACAACCTTAAAAACATTCTACGGACTTACTTGTGCGGTCAAATCGCCAAAATAATATCTTAAACAATGAATTTAGCATAAAAATCAAAGGAAAATCTCAAGAACGTTCAAAGTCTCAAATTTCACAACTACGGGTCCGAATCACGTCAAATGACCTACGTTTCTTACCAAATTTTACATGCATCACTCAAATACCATATTAAACCTGTACGGACTCTAGAACCAAAATACGGGCCCAATACCAACAATTTCAAATATAATCAAATTTCCAAAAACTCTTATAATTTCAGTAAAACAATTTCTTTCAAAAATTTTCTCGGGCTTGGAACCTCAGAATTCAATTCCGAGCATACGCCCAATTTCCATATTTTCTTACGGATCCTTCGGGACCGTCAAATCACGGGTCCGCGTCCGTTTACCCAAAATATTGACCGAAGTCAACTTAAATTCAATTTTAAAGGCAAAATTAGCGTTTTTCTCAGTTTTTCATATAAAAGCTTTCCGGATATACGTATGGACTGCGCATGCAAAACGAGGTGAGACAAAAGGAGGTTTTCAAGGCCTCAGAATACAGTTTTGACTTATAAAATGAGAGATGACTTTTTGGGTCATCACACTTCTAAATCACTTGATACCTGAAATATGCCAATAACCTCAATAAATGCCTTAGTTTCTCAAAAAAATCATACAAAATCCTAAGTATCAAGAGGAGATAAGTTGGTATTTTACCAACTTATCACCGCACTCGTCTCTTGAATCCTTAGCCAAACCTGCTTAGTATAAAAAGTATCCCTAATGCTACTGTTTATTCTTTCCAATCTCTGAGAATTCAAAACAAAGGGCTAAAATATTGCACACAACCGATTCAATCATCTTGCACCTAATTAAGCATCTGTGATCATTTCTAAGCACCACTTCATCAACGGTATGTTCAAATCATTTCTAGGATTCTTAAATTTTCTTAGTTAGTTTATAAATTATTAGTTATTTTAGACCATTTGTCAATTTCATATCCATATAGGGTGTAAATTATGTTGGGTAAACTCCTACTTGCTATTTGGGTAATGGGTATCTTGTTTATCATGTTTAATTTCTACTACCATATCCAATTTGTGCATAAAATCGAAACCCTACAGGACTCTGACCGATTGAATTTTGAATTGTGCCGCCGCACAAGGAATTGTGCGGTCCGCAGAAGTATAGCTTAGGGCATTTGGTTAGTCAAGATTGTGCGGACCGCACTTGAAATTGATCCGCAAAAATTCAATCGCGGCCGCAGAAAAGTGTATGTGGCCGCAGATCATTGCATTCTCTGTCTTCATAGAGATTCCATTTTCAGGTACCCACTGTGCGGTCGCACTGAGAAAAGTATAGACCGCACTTCAACTCTACGGTCACACTCAAAATTGTGCGGATCGCAGTTTCATTGCTGCAGTCGCACTTTAAAATTATTCAGTCCGCACAACAAGAGTTGCGGTCGCACTTGTAATTGTGCGGACCGCACTTCCCTACCCTACAACATGTTTTGTTTTGTGACTTTCTGATTATCTGTACTTGAATTAGAACTGAATCTTGCTATTGATTGTTGCAAAAAATGGTTGGATCTCGTAGTCTTGGTGATACATCAAAAGGGAGGGGTGAACCTCCCAGAGGCAGAGGCCAAAAAGTGTTACCCCTCGCCCTCCAAAGAGTTATCAGTAAGAAAGCCACAGCAGGCCAAGGTAGATATCCAGAGCCTTCTGAATCAAGTTCATATGCCCCGTCTAGGGAAGAATCGGAGTTTGACTCAGTGCAAGAACAACTTGCTGTGCAATCAAAACCACAGCTACCTTAGAGCAGATACCAACTTAGAAACGAGCCTACCTCTAATGAGTGCACTTTTGAGGGTTCGGAAGGTCACAGTCAGGCGTTTGAGCCTTCATTGACACATGCCCCCAATGCACCTTCTACCACAGTAGATGTTGATGAAATCCCGGATGATGGCTGAGGGGGTGATACTGGAGTATCCATCCTTGAGAGGTTGAATAAGAAAGAGATTTGGGAAGATAGATTTATGAGTCTAGCTGCCTTCACGAGCTTCCGAGAGTGGTGGTCGGGAAGATCGCTCACTCTTGAGCATCAATTCAACTTGAAAGACCTTGATAAGTACAACCCAGCAATGTTAAGACAGTTCCGAGAGAGGAAAGGGTGGATATGGTTCACCAGAATGTGATAGATGCCAAGGAATACCTAGTCCGGGAATTTTATGCCAATGTGGCACATATAAAAAAAGGGACTAAGGTAACAAAAATGAGAAATCTGAAAGTGAAATTTGACCAAAGAACCCAGAATGCTTACTTAGGGTTTGCGTATTTGGAGCCTGTACAATTCCTGGAAAAGTTTGCAATGGGAGATGTAGCTCGCTCGTGGCTAGCTCAGATTCTTGCAGCTCCGGGGCCGCCTCCAGCATAGATCACAACAGGGGTGCGTATTCAGCGGAACACCCTAAATTTTGAGGCAAAGGGATGGTAGACATTTGTGTGTAGCAGACTAGATCCGTGCCGAAATGAAACAAATCTTCCGATTCTGAGGGCAGTGCTAGTCACTTCTACTATTTCCAGGTACCCAATAAATATGGGTGTCGTAATATTGGCCAACATGTATGTGGTCGCCATACAAGGTGAAACCTCCTACCCTTATCCCAACACCATCACTGAGTACCTTACATATGCGGGGGTGGAACCAAGGGATTTTGACACTAAGGTGCGGGCGAAGAAGCCTTTCTCATGGTAATTTTTTGATAGCCGGTGGAAAGCCAAAGAAGAAAGGTCATCCCTCTACTAGTGCATGCTAGTCTGATGAGCCCGCCGGGGTAGTTGTTGAGACGGTTGACATGCCATCTGCTTCAGCAGATCCTTCTGATAGTGCAGCAGCTATGCCTTCGCCTCCTTCTTCAGGCCCTTCAGCAACACCTATTACGGGTTCCACATCGGCTTTGAAACCGGTGCCCATGCCCACTCACCCATAATCTACGCAGTAAGTATCCCAAACACTGGCGAGCCTAAAAAACTAGATACAGACAACCACTACAAAGCAGACTAACATATCCAATGTTGTTGCAGCACAGTCATCCACTCCAGCACCACATATTCCTTCGTCAGTCGAGGATACATTGAAGAAGATTTTAGAAAACCAAACCACCATCACGAACACCTTGGTAGAACATGGAGAAGTGATTGAGGAGCTGGGGAAGCAGGTAAAGAAAATGAGGAAATCCCAGGCGTCCAAGAAATCAGTTGACAGGTTGAGGAGAGAGGTGACCAAAATAGCAACAGCTGGTGATATTCCATTCGATTTGCTCATAGGGTCAGCTCCAGCAGCACCATCTGTTCTAGTGGAACCAGCTAGCCAGTCTGAGGAGCCAGACCTGGCTGTCGACACTGCTGAGGCAGTGGGCCAGATGTTCACCAACCCAATTACTCCTAGAGCCGATGATGATGAGATCCAATTAGAGGAGATTGAGGGTGGTGCACTGCTATGGACACAGATATGTCCAAGGCCACATGGGGAGCCATTTTCACTCTTACCCTTCTTTATTCTTGTTTTATTAAGCATTGGGGACAATGCTTATTCTTATTCAAGGGGGTGGAGTTTATTTGATATTTGGATGACTTTTAGACATTTGATTTGTAAAAACTGATAATATTTTCTTCTTTCTCTTTATTCTGCATGTATATACTCTCTTTTTTCCTCTCTCGTTATGTATATTTGTTATGCTTTCAGTAGTTTGATTTTTAGCTTCTTTATTTCATTTTCTTATTAGTCTATGTTTAATCTAGTAGCTTTTTTTAATTTTGTAGCTTTTTTTAAAATGTTTTTAGTGACCAATAAGCCATTGGCTTTCTTAATGCCACGGTTCTTTCCAAAGGTACTTTTTGTATGAACCGGGTGACTCTTCCCAACGATGGATGGCGTGACAATCTTCTTAAGGGATTGAGTCTGTTTTTAGTGTTTAGGTAAGAATAGTAGTAGTAATGAATAAAAAGACCTAATTGAGTCAAGCTCGAAGAGTCAAACATGCTTCACTTGGTACCAACACACTTAACTATGTGCTTATGGTTAAAAATAAGGTTTTTGGAAAGAAATAGCTCTAGTTAGTGACCTTGTGACTCTTATGTTGACTTAGGCAATCATCGAGTGGTTTAGTCGAGCCATAGTGATTTTCAATCTTGAATATGGTCGTTGTGGGCCCTAGACTATATCCTTTTCAACATTCCAGCTGCGTAAGAGGTGAGATATTTTTGTTGCAAGTCCAAGTACCCGTGCAAATGGTCTAGAACTCGCCCCAAATGTGTTTCTAGGCAAAATTTTAAGTTTTGCTTGGCTTCAGAAGTGATTGTAGGCTCTCCTTGACCCGTGTGAAATTTTTCATGGCCCACCAATGTTTTTATCCCTAGTCAAACCATTTAATCCAAAAACGTTTCTCATTTGATCACCATGTTACATGCCTTTACCTGCTGTCGTGACCCTCTCTTAGCACCCGAGCTTTCTTTAGCGTTCTTGTGAAATAATTGGCTCAAAATATAAGTTTGGGGGAGAGACGGGGAGTTTAAAAAATGTATCAAGGCACAAAAAGAGAAAATAAATGATGAGAAGGAAAGGCAAGAAAAAGAAAAAAAACAAAAACAAAAATTCAAAAAGAAAGTGAATAAGTTGAAGAGTTGAAAGGATTTCAAAGAAAAGTAATGAGGAAAAGCATGGAGAAAGAAAAGAAGGAGAAAATGAATATCATGATCAAGAAAGAGTGATGCTAAGTCTCACTAATTCCCATATGGAAAAGATAATGCCTCAAAGAGTTGGAAAAGCATGAGCCGATAAGAGAAAATGGAGTGCTTAAGGAAAGATGAACCCGTCTCTATCATAGCATATCCAACCTTAGTCCAAAATCCTTCATTGAATTTCGAAAAATCCCTAATGTGATTTCAAGCCGAGTGAGCTTACATTAATGGTGATTTACATGAGGGGCAAGCCTATAGTACTTAAACCCGTACTTGTGACATTCGTTTGAGAGAGATGAGAGAACCTTTAACAAATCTTTGAATCGAGTGCTACATTCTTAAGTGAGATATGCAAACGGAGAGTAGAGGAGGAGGAGTTTGGGATCCACAATGACCTACATGAAAGAGCGAGCTTCCTTGATGAATAAATTCAACTCTTGATGCTCAAGTGTCACATTAGAACTACTTGTAATTAAAGTTCAACCCATTGTCTTGTTAATAATTCATAAGTGTTGTGAGTAATTGTTGGTCCCAATTGATGTGTGACTGATGCATCCTTGATTAGCTGGAATACCTCTTAGCTTGTGGAGGTGAGAATTACCTTATTTGCTTGAGGAAAAGCAAAAGCTTAAGTTTGGGGGAGTTGATAAGTGGGGATTTTGACTACTTATTAGCACCTTTTTGCTTTTGTTTTAGTCCAAAAGCGTTTAATTATGTTCCTGAAAACTGATGAAATATGTTTAATTGCAGGAATAGTGGAAATGAGCCCTCAAGATGAAATCCAACTCAATAAGGAGTGATCTGAAATCAAGGACAAAAACAGGCACAGAAGCTCAGAAGTGTGGACCGCAGATTGTGAAGAAAATCCTATCAGAGACAAGTGCAAAGTGCGGTCCACACATGACATGTGCGGCCGCAGAACTCGGGCAACAACAAAAGTTCAGAGAACCTACATCTCAAGTGAAATAAAAGTGTGGATCGCACAATTAATGTGCGGTCGTAGAAGATCAGCTACGCGGCCGCAGTCATATATGTGCGGTCCGCAGAAGAGGAATGTGCGGCCGCACTGAGAAATGTGCGGACCGCATAAAGAGAGAAGTGCGGCCGTAGTTCAAAATTGTTTCCATTCCTTGACAGGCTGAAGCAAGGTGCAGACGGCACATAGAATTATGCGGGCGCTGAAACTCTGAAAGGGCATTTCGTCCGAAAATTCTAGAACTGTATAAATAGAAGAGTTTCACTTTTTTAGGTCATGTTTTGGCATCGGCAACCACTCTAGACGTTTTCCTTTGCTCTTTTTAGTAGTTTTTGCTATTTTAAGCTTTTTGAATATTGTTTTCATCATTTTAATTATTAATATGGGTTTAATTATCACTTCTTCTTCTTTTTCTTCTAACTTTAGCAAGAGTAGCAAGATTTTCACTATGGTTGTGACCCAACCCTGGTGTGTAAAATTAATGGATGTTTGATTTATTGTTTGTTTATAGTTGGGTGTTGATTATCTAGCCTTGTTCTTGATTTTATTTGAAGAATTAATGGTTGCAAACATTATTTCATGCCTATTTGGATTGTTCTTTACTTGAGAAAGAGAGACTTAGTCTAGGAAAACTTGGCTAGCAAGAAATTTGGCCAATCGAGAGATTGATAAGCCCAATTAAAGGGTTGAACCTAGAGATAATAAAACCCGACTTGAGCTTATTATCAACTTCTTTAATCAATACCCATTTGGACTTGAGAAAGAAAAATTGGTTTTCTGACCGAGAGGTATTGAGTGGGTACACCCCGACCAATAAAACAAGTTTTAAAGTTTACAACCCATTAGGCGAACAACTAAGTGAAGGTCATAGCCCTAGGACTTTTTATCAATTGAAAAACAACCAAATACAATTTCCTAGTTTCATTCTTTAAATCGCGATTGTAGTTTAGGTAAGATTTTCAAATAAAACCCAATATTGCAGAAGTGCAAATTAAGATATACAAATCCATGCACTAAGATATATACAACTAGCACCCATTCGCATAGCTCCCTGTGGAATTCGATCCCGACTCTGTTGGGTATTATTATTGTATCGATCCTTTTCATATCCTCAAATAGAGGAGTGAAATTGGATGAGATCATTGATCCTTGAGGAGGATCACATTTTGCTCAATTTCATTCACCCATGTGTTGCAAAGATGTATCGTGACTTGAAACAACACTATTGGTGGTGGAGACTGAATAAAGATATTGTTTCTTATGTCTCTCGGTGCTTGAATTGTCAACAGGTGAAGTGCGAGCTTCAAAAACCTGATGGGTTGACTCAAAGATTGGAGATTCCGGAGTGAAAGTGGGAGCGCATCACTATGGATTTTGTGGTCGGCTTACCACGAACCTTGAGGAAATATGACGCAGTTTGGGTTATTGTGGACCGGTTGACTAAGTACGCACACTTCATTTCAGTGATGACTTCCTATTATTCAGAGCGGGGCACTCAGGTTTACATCTGGGAGATTACTGCAGTTCGTGCCTATTTTCATCAATTATTATCAAGGCACACAATTAAAATTGCATTTTTGGAGAGCCGTGCAGCGAGAGTTGGGCACGGGGGTTGAGTTGAGTATCGTGTTTCATCCTTAAATGAACAGGAAGTTCGAGAACACAATTCAGATATTTGAGGACATGTTGTAGGCATACTCTATGGACTTTGGGGTCAGTGGGACAGTTTTTACCTCTATCGGAGTTCGCCTACAACAACAACTATCGGTCGAGTATCCATATGGCTCTGTATGAGGTCTTATGTGGGAGGCGATTTCGTTCACCAATTGATTGGTTTGAGCGAGATGAGGCTAGATTTTTTGGCACTGACTTGGTCCGTGATGCTATGGAGAACGTTAAGGTGATTCAGGAGCGACTTCGTACAACTTAGTCTAGGCAAAGTTTATGAGGACCAAAATGTTTGATATGTGGCTTTCAATGACGGGTGAGAAAGTTCTTCTTCGAGTTTCGCCTATGAAGAGCGTGATGCAGTTTGGGAAGAAGGGGAAGTTGAGCCAGAGGTTTATTGGCCCGTTTAAGATCTTGGAGAGAGTTGGAGATGTTGGTTATAGGCTTGCATTGCCTCCTAGCCTAGAAGAGGTATATCTAGTATTTCACGTTTCCATGCTTCGAAAGTACCATGAGGATAGATCACATGTTTTGGACTTCAAAAAGGTGCAACTTCATGAAAATATTACTTATAAGGAAGAGTCGGTGGCTATTCCAAACCGGCATGTTCGAAAGTTGAGATCTAAGAGTTTTCCTTCTATGAAAGTGCAATGGAGTAGTCAGCCGATTGAGTAGGATACATAGGAGTCCGAGTCCTCTATGTGGAGTAGATACCCCCACCTATTTATTAGTCCAAGTACTTTCTATGTCCGTTAGAAGACAAAAATTTTGTTAGAGGTGGAGAATGTAACGACCCGATAGGTCATTTTGAGCGCTAGCCTTTATTTCCATTTTTCGAGACCTCCCATAACTTCATTTAACATTTATTGGTTTGTGTACACGGTCCGTGTCGTTTTCTGGAAAGTTTTTACATAAAAGTTTGAAGAAAATGTGATTTTTGACTTAAAATGAGGCTAGAGTTGACCACGGTCAACTATTTTGGTAAACGGCCCCGGATCGGTGTTTTAAAGAATCTAGTAAATTTTTATGAGTTTTTGGACGTGTACGCACGTTTGGTTGGGGTTCAGGATGATCAGAACGCGTTTCAGCGCATTATGTAAAAAATTGTAAAAGTTGAGTTTTAAGTTAGAGTTTTGGTGATCGATTCTTGTTATTTAATGTTACTTTGATGATTTGAGGTAGAGAGAAAGTTTATATCATGTTGTTACATTTATGTGCATGTTCCGTTTGGTGGCCGAGGGGCTCGAATAAGTTTTGGGTGAGTATCATATGAGTTCAGATGGTTTTAGGACTGTTGGTACAAGGCTTTGCTAGTGTAAGCCTGCAGAGCTCGCATTTGCAAGGTCTGGCTGGCATTTGGGGTCAAATGATCGCATTTGCAAAAATGGGTTGGGGGAGGGGGCGGGTAATTCACTTTTTCAAAGCATTGTTCGCTTTTGCAAACAAATTTGAGACCGCATTTATGATCTCGAATTGCATTTGCGACACTGTGCCTAGGAAGTCAGCTTCGCTTTTGCGAAGTATTTGTGCGCATTTGCGATAGAGGGAGCTTTTCATTTGCGAAGGTAATGTCACATTTGCGACTTCATTAGGACTGATGCATTGATCGCATTTGCGATCAGTATGTCGCATTTGCGTATAAGTGTTCGCAAATGCGACATCTGCAGCTGGGCAAAGGAGGAGAAAATCGGAACTTCGCTCATTTTACACTACTATTCAACCCTAAGCTCTCTAGCGGTAATTTTGGAAGAAATTTTTCTTCCCAAATTCATTGGTAAGCATTTCTAATTACTTTTCAATCAATTTCAATTACAATTCATGAGTTTTTAGCAGCAAATCTTTGAATTTCATGGCAGAAATTAGGGGTTCTGGGTGGAATTTAGGGATATTATAAAATCGAGATTTAGAACTCGAATTAAGGTTGGATTTTAAAACAAACCACGTATCCGGGGTCGGGGTGAATGGGTAATCGGATTTTGTCCCGAATCTTGTATTTCGACCAACCGAGCACGGGGTTGACTTTTGTTGACTTTTGTTGACTTTTTAAAAAATAATCAAAATTGAACCTTTTTCATTCGTGGGTAGTTTCTAAAGCTTATTTTGAATTGTTTGATCGAGAATTGGATAGATTCGATTGTTTAGGAGGCTTGTTCGAAAGATAAAGTCGTGATTTATTGTTGGTTTGGTTGCGGAGTAAGACAAGTGTCGTGGTTAACTTTGACTTTAGGGAATTAGGACTCGTTGGTTTATTTGATACGTGAGTTATGTGTGCGGACGGCGTATATGCAAAGTGACGAGTATATATATATTGACATGAGTTAAAGCATGCGGGTGAAAATTATCTTATTGTACCGTGTTGTTTCATTTATTATGCCTTCCATGCCTTAGTTAGATTGTTATTCCTTTAATTGTTTGATTTCGTTTTTATTTATTACTTTGAAGTTGTTGAAATATTGAAAGTTGAGATTTCTTATCCTAATACCATGGTTGAAGCTGAAATTTGCTTCCCACCTTGATTGATACTTTGGGTTATTAATATTGCTTGGTGAGGAAGAATTAAAAGCACGAAGGGTGTTGTCGTGCCATATTTGCATATTGTTATTGTTGATTGAGTGAATGTGAAGATTAAAGCACGAAGGGTGATGTCGTATACTTGATTATTTTATTATCATTATCATGTGAGGATGAGATTAAAAGCACGAAGGATGATGTCATGCCATTACATTGATATTTTTTTGTGAGGATAAGAATAAGAGCACGAATATTGATGTCGTGCCATTGCATTGATATTTTCTGGTGAGGATGAGAGTAAAAGTGTGGTGATACCGTGCCATTATATTTATATTATATGGTGAGGATGAGAGTAAAAGCACGAAGGGTGATGCCGTACAATTTGATAATTTCATTGTTTTACTTGATTCTTGGATTGTGCATTTAACTTGACTGCTTGGATGCTTATTTAGGAAAAAGACTTACTTGGTGATTCTTTACTTAATTGTCCCGATCGTTGCTCCTTTCTTATGCCCCCACCCCATTATTACTTTTAATACTTTACTTGTTATTTTTGTTGCTTTATAGATGTCTCGTCACTATCTCGTCAGGGTTAAGCTCGACACTTACGGAGTACATTGGGTCGGTTGTAGTCATACTACATATCTACACTTCTTGTGTAGATTTTGACATGGGTACCAACAGAGTCCCGAGAGGCACTTAGCGGATACCAGTCAGTGACTCGAGGTAGAGTTGCATCCCGTTCGCACGCCTTAGAAGTCACTTTCCTATTTTGTTGTACTGTTTCTATTTCATTTCGGACAATGTTGTATTCCTTTTAAACCCTTGTATTTAAGTTCAATCTAGATGCTCATGTACTTGTGACACCAGATCTCAGGGTATTTATATCTTGCTACTGTTTAGCTATTTGAATTTACTGCTCTTCCTTCCGTATTATTTTCATGGTGTTGGTTTGTGTAGCAAGCAGTGTTAGGTGTCATCATGACCCCAAGTTTGGGATTTCGGGTCGTGAAAATTATAGAGCTCTTTTGTATAAACTTCAAGCATATTATGTTGGAACTCCAGCACATGGAAAGTTCTAGCATAATATGTTGGATTATGAAGCTCATGCGTATAAACTTCCAGCATATTATGTTGGAACTACAACACATTATGAAATTCTTGCATATTATGCTGGAGTCACATATGTAAAAGTTCGTACTACAACATATTATGTTGGAATTTTTTCTGATTTTAAGGTTGTTTTTGTTTATATTTTATTTTTACATGAAAAAATAAGCTAAATTTCGATTACTTTTAAAACTGTGGCTATTATTCAATTACCAATTATAAATCTGACTATTTTTTATTTTTTTTCCCCACCTTTTTAACAAAAACTTGGAGAGCGTGTGGAAGTGAAGATTTGAGATACTTTATATTCCGGTGCAATTTATTATACACAACTATATGAAAAGTTTAAAATTACGACTAGGTGCCTACAGACTTCTTTGGTGTAGAATAAGCTTAAAGATTCAAATATAATACTAATGGATGGGGAGGGAGAACTAGTTAGAGGTCAAAGTATGAACAATGGATTTCCTATTGACTTCGTGGTATTTATTTAGTCAACATGTTACAAATAAATTCCAACTTTTGTCAAAACTATAAAACACAGATTTTGAGAAAGTCGCCACCACCAAGGAGAGGAGAGAGAAGTGAGAACTACTCCAAAGGGGAAATTGAATTTAGGTATAGCCTTTGAGGGCTTTATATTGGAGGATCCCTTTGTAAAGAGTTTGCCGATTCAATGGCATGGATTCCATGCTCTCCCTATCTGATATTTCTTGACGAAACCTCCTCTTTGGATTATTATCAACATCTTCACTTTTTCTTAAAGCGCCCAAACTTCGTTGGAGAACTTCACCTTCTTCTTTTGTTGGTCTTTCTCCAGTCCTGAAATTTAAAATATCCACCAAATTTATTCCTCAACAACTTGAATCATGCATGTCAATATAAGAGATTTCGTCATTTTTAAACATTATTTCCTTCTATAATTAAGGGGTGTAGTGAGATCACTTCACCATAACAATAATGCATATATATTATACGCTTGAAAATAGTGCAAAGTAAACCCCAATTCAAGATAAAATATAAAGTCTTCAAATTTCTCTAGCTAAAACACAATCTCATCCATTAATAAGTTAGTTATGATAATAGACGGACAATGCTGGTATAACATTCTAAATGCGCAACTATAAATTACATACTCGGTAGGTGGGGAGGAGGAGGGAATCGATTTCTATGTTCTTTAACATAAATTTGAATGAGAGATCAAGTACTATGAGAGCCATCAAAATACTTACCAGATTGGGCAGCGAAATAAAATATCACTTCTAGCTTTTATTAAAATAATACTTTCTTGATTGCCGTGCATTCTTACTTGGTATAAGGACAAAAATAAAATTTACCACAAATCTATCTTTAAAATAGTTAACGTCATTGTATTCTGTAGCGCAACTTAAAGTGGTAAAAATGACAAATTGATTATACAATTTCTTCAGACACGGGGTACAATTTTGTAAAAGATAATTATTTATACTTCTTTTACGTATTTTCACCAGCTGAGAGTAAAAGTATAATCCACTTTTTTCAGAAGAAAATAGACAAAACAGAAAAATAATACACGTAATAAAAGAAATATCAACGTTATAACAGAAGTAATAAGTAAAGGTAAACCGAATAGCAAAGGACTCACCATATCTGATTTGCAAATCCTTGTGTTTAAGATTTTATTTTTCTTAATCTCAAGTTATATTGATCTAATATCATAAGATACTTAGAGAGGGGCTAAAATTTACTATTCCGTCAGTCCCATCTTATATAGTCTTGTTTGACTTGATATGGAGTTTAATAAAAAATAAAAACTTATAATCTAAAACTAAGTCATAAATATATGATGACTATACATTAGCTAATTAAGGGTAAAACATGTTAATTTTTTTCTCAATATTGAAATGTGTTCTTATTTTGGACAAACTAAAAAAGAAAATTAAATGTGCCACGTATGGTATGTTGTAGGGTCATTTTGTTGAAAATAAATAAAGAGGCAAGATGTATACGTATTTCAAACTCTATCTTCTTCATAAAATCATAAAGAAGGTGCTTATGGATTTTCAAGGCAAGGAGAACAACACTCCCTAAGACTGCAAAAACAGCCACAACTCCAGCTCCCAACGAATTCTCCATTGGTTTCTCCCTTTTGATATTTCCAAAATTTGTTTTGGGGGCAAAACCTCAAAGAAAATTTTCTTGGATAACTACAAGAGAAAACATTTTCTTGACTTAAAGATGAGGCCGGTTATGGGAAAAATTCAAGGGGAAGAAGGAAAAGTTTGGAGGGAAGGAACAAGGACGTATTCAATGGAAATGAAATTATGAATCTTTCAACAACTCTTTGTTCCATTTCTTTAGTTTTGTCCAATGCCATCAGCAAAATTTTAAGGTATTTGACTCCGTTTGATGACCTCAAATGACGACTACCCCTATATTCTGTTGTGGATACTGAATCTGTTTATAACTAAATGTTAGCTAATCCTAGAAATTGATTGGTCTTTTAACATGTCAATGTTGTTGAGTTTTGTGAAATGATAGGAATGCCCTTGAGAAAACCATATTTCCAAGTTATGTTGCAAAATAAAATTATTAAGTTAGTAAAAGAACAATGATAATGCAAATTAAATAACATTTTTAAAGTGCCCATGAATTTGAGTTATTTGATACAACTATAAGGAGTACTTTCTATTATACTGTATTTGGAGCGATCTTTTAAAATTGAGAATAAGGAATGTAAAGAAATTTCTATCTGTCGACCAAAACATCGTTTATTTTAAATACCTAAATTTGATTTATTACGTTGAGTACAACTTATGTGCTTTTCATTATAGTCAATATGTTATGCTTTCTTAATTGGGTAATTTTTAATTATTTGGTGAATATCCCGCAAAATAGTGTAGCAACTAGTTTACATATACGGACAAGAAAAAACAAAAGGGATAATAAAAAAATAACAAGTTAGGACCGTAAAATTAAAAACAAATTTTAAAGACCCACAAAACTATTTGACCCATTATTACATCCACTAATAGCACAGAAAATAATAATTAAGAAAATGAGGACGAAAAAGGGTGAAAGTGTCATATGAAATATAGGGGTTAGGTCTAAAAAAGTCAAATTTCCAGAGCTGGTTTTATAGCATGTTTGGCCAAGCTTCTCAAGAGGCCAAAGTGCTTTTTTTTTCAAAAGTACTTTATTTCCTAACTTGAGGTGTTTGGCCAAACTTTTTTGGGAAAAAAAGTGCTTTTGGGAAGAAGCAGAAGCAGTATCTGAGAAGCAGAAAAAAATAGCTTCTTCCCAAAAGCAAAAGCCGAAGCAGTTTTGACTTTTCTTTTTATCAAGAATACCCTTAACAAAATATAATATATACCAAAATAACTGTTAAACCTAATACTTAGGCTATTAATGTATAAATATTTCTTATTATTTTTAGGATAGCTTTCTAATATATAGTGACTTTATATTTTTATATTTTGTTGAATGATTTTTAATATATTTAACTTATATCAACAGAATTAAATAATTTTAAATTTTATTTTCATATTTTACTTAATAAGATGAAAAGATTTAATTATTGCAGGTAATAACAAATTATGAGATTATTTATTTACTTATAATATTAACTATTAAGTAAATCTATTCATGTTCTTATTCGTAATTTGATACTTAAAAGTGCTTTCTGAAAAGCTTGGCCAAACACAAATTATTGCTCAAAAGTGTTTTTCAGAGTGATGAGGCAAACACAAATTGTTTCTCTCCGAAAGTAATTTTTTCAAAAGCATTTTTGAAAAAAGCACTTCTCAAAATAAGTTAATTTCTCTAGCTTGGCCAAACAGACAATTAGTTGCATATGTTTGGTGTTTGGTAACTATGGGAATGGGGAAATCCGATGGGAGTTAGTTATTTAAGAATATTTATGAGTCACAACTTTCCAACGGCACTTTTTCTCCCAAGTCTTTATCTTAGTAGGATTATGATTTATGAGCATGGACTACATAAGGGCTATTAGAAAAATACCTTATATTTTATGTGATATATGTTGCATTTTTCTTTTTTAGTGTAATCAATCTCGTACCATTTCATTGTCATACTTGGAACTATGTGAAAAAAATTGTAGGACCTGTGGAATTCCTCCGTCGATGGATGTTGCGCCCAATTATAGAACTAGACCTAGCAGGGCAAAAATTAGGGTAGAAGTTGACCTCATTAAGCCTAAACTAAACTATGTTCGAAAGTACTGTAAACATTGCAAGATTTTGGGCTATTCTATCTTGCAATATAGGTTTGTTGAGGACAACAAGCTTGAAGCAAGCAAACAAAAGAATACTGGCAGATACATGACAAGCTAGATAAACAAAAGAATGTCGCTACCACAAATCCAATGGTTAAGGAGATACATGACAAGCGAGAAAGTAGTAAAGAAAGAACCAAGGAAAATAGAGAAAAGGAGGAGAAAATAGTGGCAGGAAACAAGAAGCAAAATGTGAACAAGTGTAAAAACGAGAAAAACAAGAAGGACGAGAACAAAAACAAAGTCTATCACTAATATGGAGGTCACCGAAAAAAATACAATTCACGTGGTGTAATCTATTAAGTTGAGAAATGAGGAACTGAAGGATTAAAAGACCATAACTAATCCCTAAGGGATTGTTAGCAAGGTGAAGGTTTGTTTTGAAGTTGACAAATAAAGCTCAGGCATGAATCAGGTCAATTCCTTGTGCGCATAGATACGGACAGATTTGAGCATATGAGATGCATGTGAAAGAGATAAGCTTAATTTGGTGTAATTGATATATTTTGATAGAAAAGGTTGCATAATTGATAAGAAGAAGGGCTCCTTACTCAAAAAGAACACTATCCAAGATAAGGGACGAGTTAAAAGTTGAGATAAACTAGAACTCTTCCACCAAGGAAGAGTAGCATTAGAACTAAGGGTGTCAAACGGGCCGGGTTGACTCGTTTCCAGACCGGCCCAGACTGGTTGAACCCGGACCGGTTCATAGGGGGCCAGGTGGGCTGGGTTACTGGGGTTAGGGGGGTTGGTCCGTTCATATAAATTCATCCGGTTAACCGGACCGGTCAAACCCGGTCAATCAAATTTCCTGTAGAACCGGTTAACCGGACTGGCCCGGACCGGTTTAACAGCTAGATTTCAAAAAAATTCTTTTTTTTAAGGTTTTAGACTGTTGGCAACAGTCAGCTAGCTTTTGGCCGTTGCCCAACGGCTGGATTGCACAAATAGCCCTTTTTTGGATAATATTTTTAAAAAATAACACTTTTGTAATTACTAATTTAGTCCTTTGAAAAATTAAAAATACACCCCCCCCCCTCTTCTTTATTTCTTCACTCATCTCTCATTTCTCAAACTCATATTCTCAATTATCATTCTCTCATTCTTCACCTAAAGTGCAATCAACTACCTGGCTCTAATTTTTTGGAATTTAATTTATCGTATTATTTATTATTTGAAGTTTGAACAATTGAACTTCAAACTTTGAACAATTGGCGTTTCTTCGTGGTAACATTGGAGTTGCGAAATCATCAGGTGTTCAATTTATTGTCGAATTCGGTGCACTCCTTCCAACTCTTTCTCTTATATACTATTTTATTTGCATATTTAATTTTTGCTAGTAGTTAAATTTTCACAATATGTTTAATGCTGCAAAAAGAGTTTGTAGTAAGGTTGCAAATCGGGGTAATCGGGGAAATAGAAAAAGAGGTAGTACTTCAACATCTGGTAGTAATTTAAATAGTCCTACTGTTGCACATGTTTCTGAAACATCACCTGAGAATAATATAGATTATGAACAATTACCGGATATTTCGATATCAAAGATAATGAATTAGAAATTGAAGATGAGACACCACTTACACCTAGTAGTGTTGGATCTGGTAGCAGGGGTGGTGGTCGTGGTTCTAGTATTGGACCACATGTGGCCCCGACTACTAACCGGAGAAAAAGAAGTAAGGTTTGGAAATCTTTTGACGAAATAGATAATTCTGATAGAGTTAGATGCAAAATTTGTAAAGAGGATTTTAAACATAAGACTGGAAGACAATTAGGGGGGACTGGTTCACTTAGTAGACATATGATAATTGAACATCCTATAGAATGGGGCTCTGATTTAGATGAAAATCAAGGAACTCTAAACCCTAGTACTGGAGGACCTATGAAATATGATAAAATGAAGGATCATGAGGAGTTAGCAAAAATGATTGCTTTGGTTTGTCTACCTTTTTCTTTTGCTTTTTCATCATATCTTATTATTTATATTCAAAGGATTTATAATAATTTATTTAAAGATATCCCTAGAAGTACTTGTAGATCTGATATCTTTAGACTTCATGAACAATATCAAACATACATACGTTATTTGTTTGACCACCTTCCTTGTAGAGTTTCTCTAACTTCTGATATTGGCCATGTTGTTAATGAAAATTATTATTTGACAATTACATGTCATTGGATAGATGATAATTATTGCATTCAAAAACGTATTATCGTTTTTAAATATGATGAAGATCAGAGACATATTGCTGTGTTTATAAGTACTACTATTTGCGAAGTTGTTGAATTTTATAATCTTAAGAAAAAAGTATTGTCTATGTCTTTTGATAATGCTTCTAACAATAATGCCGCAATTTCAATATTAAAATTGCATGTGCAACCACCACTTGCTGAAATTTTCATGTTAGGTGTGTCTGTCATGTTTATAATTTAATTGTTAAAAGTGGCCTTGATTTATTTTCAACTGAGATTACTCATGTTAGAAGAGTAGTTGGTGTTATTCAAGGAAATAATAGACAATCTAGAATTAGGGAATTTAAGAATAAGTGTACCGAGCATAACCTTAAGCCCAGATTCATGCCAGACGAAATTGTTACTAGATGGAATTATACATATATATTTTAAAAAATATTGCTACAAATATAGATTTCGAATAACTGAAGTTGCTAATGCGCATTGTACTGATCCAAACTGTATATTAACAACTATTACTTGGGAGGCCATTAATGATGTTGTTAAATTTTTACATAAATTTTATACAACTACTGTTGAATGTTCTAGAGCATATTACCTACTGTTACTATGGCTTTAGCGCATATAGCTGAAATTTCTTTTCTACTCTCTGAATTTAAGAAGAAAGAAAAATATAAGGATGCTACTGAAAAAATGCAAGCAAAATTCAAAAAATATTTCTTTCCAATTCCTCTGATTTACTTAATTGGTGTTGTTTTAAATCCTTCTATTAAGAAGTCTGATTGTCATCAATTAATCAATGCTTTATATACTTATATGGAGATTGGACCAACTGAAACCCTAGATATATATATGTTTGTATGAACAAGCTAAATGATTATTTACAACAATTATATAATTATTATGCAAATATATTTGATGATAATGCTCTTAATGTACGCAATGTTAATCTCACTATGCATTGTACCACTTCTACTACTATGGATGATGATGAAGGCCTTGATAGTTTTAATATTTTTTCTACATTTTCTAGCACTCAAACCAGTAGCAGGAACATTGATGAACTTCAATTCTACTTGCAAAAGCAAAAAGAGTCTCGCACAAAGAAATTTACACCGTTGGGATGGTGGCATAAGAAGGGAAAGCAATTTCCTATTCTTTCTGCTATGGCTCGGGACGTGCTGAATGTGCCAATTTCAACTGTTGCATCAGAGAGTGCATTTAATCAAGCAAGACAACAACTTGGAGACACCCGTCACTCATTGGGAAGCAATGCTTTGGAAGTTTTAGTATGTTTCATATATTGGATTAGATCGGAACGAAGAAATCAGAGACGTGAAGATGTTGATAGCCCAGATGACGAGGAACTTGGAGATATATTAACACATGGTAACCCATATAAATTTAACACTCCAGAAGATGACCAAGAAGTTCATATTGATTATGAAGAACTACTAAGGCAATGCAAAACCTTTGAATTTACTCTTTTTTCGTTAATTTACTTGTTGTTAAATGTAAACCTTTCAATTTGTAAGTTTGAATTTTGAAATAAATGTAGCACCTACAATTTATAAGTGCAATTTTTCCATCTTCATTGTATTCTTTATATTTTTACTTTATATTAATATAAATTACAATATTTATACAAAATACAAAACAACAAAAAATAATAACTCTAACCCGGCCCGGCCCGGCCCCTTGGACCCGTAACCCTTACGGTTCATTTTTTACCCGGATGGTCCCGGACTTGTTAAGCCCGGTAAACACTGACACGTAACCGGTCTGGATTGGAAACCAGTCGGTTTCATTTTTTCCTAACCTGGACCGGCCCAGCCCACCCGTTTAACACCCTTAATTAGAACTCTAGTTGTTTCTTCATCTACTAATTCTATATATTGCAAGATGTTCTCATTTTTATAGATACGCACAAAAGCAGAAGTTAAACGTGAGTTGAGAGCAAAATAGCAATGCATTTTTCAAGCAATTCATGTGTGATTCAAGTGTGCAAACCTGAAGCTACATGAGCCAGATAGAAAAACCAGTTCCAAGTATCTGTCTTTTATTCTAGTTCAATTGTAGTAGGTGTTTTCATATTGTAACTTTCAGCTTTATCTAGAGGCAATTGTAATAGGTACTCAGAGTATTCAAGTTAGAGTTAACTTGAAATTGTCGCAACAGTTAGAGGTTGGTTGCCACAAAGGGATTAGTGTTAATCCTAGGTTTACAAAAGTGTTTTGTAAATGCAGTTTTTTGCTTAGTGATTTTTGTGGAGACTTTGAGAAAATCCTACTGAGAAATAGATCGTGATTTTTTCACCTTTTGAGCCAGGTGTGTCCACGTAAAAATACTTGTGTTCTTTAATTTTAACATTTACTATTTCAACAATAGTAGGTTAAGGAACACTCAAAAGAACCAGGTCCTTCCATGATCAATTCAAACGAAAAATTGGACACCACACAAATTATCCTCCCTCTTCTGTGGTATTGAAGTTAAAACATCAATTTTTATCAAAGTGGGTTATCCTTGAAGAGGATAACACCATAGGAGAAGATCAAGATGAGTGTACCACCTGGAAACTGGGAAGGGCAATCCACTGCCAGGATACCACTCTTCAACGACCAGTACTACTCCTGGTGGAAGAACAGGATGAGAGATCACATCATAGGAGAAGACTATGAGTTGTGGGGCATTGTTGATGATGGACCACTAGCTACACTCAAGTAAAATGCTAAAGGAGTAGATGTGCCAAAGACAAGAGCTGACTGCACTACTAATGACTTGAGAAAATGGGGGAAAAATGCTAAATACAAGAAATGGTTTGTTTGTGGACTTGGTCCAGACGAGTACAACAAAAGTCAAAGATGTACCACTGCTAAGGAAATTTGGGACACTCTGTAAGTGGCCCATGAAGGAACACCTCAAGTGAAGAGGTCCAGAGGAACTCTACTATATTCTCAATATGAGAATTTCATCACGAAGGAAGGGGAAACCATCCAAGATATGTATACAAGGTTCACTACATTGACTGGAAGGATTATTCTTGAAGAAGACAGAGTTAAGAAGATTCTGACAAGGTTCTGCCAGTTACTTGGGAGAGAAAAATCACCACCATTCATGAATTAAATAACATTGCCCCTCTTAAGTTGGATGAGCTAATTGGAAATCTCACTGCTCATGAAATTAGGAGGCAAGCCATGAAGATGGATGTATCCAAGAAGGAAAGGATCCTGGCACTCAGAATCACTGAAGGTTCTGATCTAGAAGATGATGAAATGGCTATGATAAAAAAGGACTTCAAGAAGTACCTAAGGATAAAGGGCCCTTCAAAAAGTGGGAGCTACAGCAAACCAAAGGTTCCTGAAAATCAAGCCAATGAGGGATGCTACAAGTGTGGGAAGAATGATCACCACATCAAGAATTGTCCTCAATGAGAAATTGAATGGAAGAAGGAAAGAGCTGAACGAAGAAACAGGAAGAAGGAACAGGTTCAACCCAAGAAAAATAAAGGATCAACCAAGGCTATGGTCGCTGCTTAGGGAGAAAGTTCAGATGAAAGCTCAAATGAGGAAGATGGAGATGAACAAGCACTTATGGCCATTGGAGAATCTGATGAGGAAACTGAGGTAAGTGTAATTCATCTCAAAGACAAGATTAATTTTTTGTCTAAAGAAAGGCTATATGAGTTACTTCTAGATTTAATTGATGAATCTGAGGATGTAAATAATGAAAAGGAACAGTTGTCTAAAGAATGTGTGATTTTGAAAGAAAAGTGTAAGAACTTGGAACTTAGGGTAGTGAGACTGTAAGTGAAAATACTGCATTAAAGAACCAGGTTCATGCACTTGAATCAAATGTCCTAAAACTTAGATATGAAAATCTAAAACTGAAATTAGGAACAAGTATGAAGAAAACTCATTGCACACAACTCACTCTAGAAGAAAATGTAGGTAAACTAAAAGATAAGTTGTACAAGAAGGATGAGCAGGTAAGAATTTTGAAGGAGTATCTAGGCAAGGTCAAGCATGAACTAGACAGAACTTGTAAATGTAACAGGTCCTCCGATGCATTTCATAGCTACAGGAACATCATAGTAGCAATATTGGCTTTGGGAATCAGCCACCTAAATGGGATCCCAAAAGCAAGTACCTTACACTTCCTGAGAACAAAATTTGTACTCACTGTGGTAAACCGGGTCAATATAAAAGTGAATGCACTGCTAAAGAAAATGCAAGTCAAAAGAACAAAGAATTTGTTCAAGGGAAGAATAGGATACCAAGTTGGACTAATTAGATCAAGGGTCGTAGAGCAGCTCGGCCTGCAGGACCAAATTGTACCTGCATCTCGAGTCTTAAAAGGCTTCAACATGGTAAGTGAAACAACGAAGGGGGAGATAATCCTACCAGTAAACGTGGCGGGACCATCCAGGATACAAAATTCCATGTCTTCGAAGGTGACATGAGATATATGCACTGCTCGGGAGGCCATGGATCCACAACATGAAGGCAGTCTGTCAACCCTTCATCAAATGATGAAATTCCCAACAATGGATGGTGTGAAAACAATTCACGAGGAACAACACGCAGCAAAGGATATGTTTGCATTCGATGAGGCGACGCCGGTATCAGAATTTTCGACCTCGGAAAAATTGAGCACCAAAGATAAGAAGACGGCCAAATAGCAATCACCGTCCCCAGCCTCGATCGAATCAGAGGAATAGGTAATCAAAGAAGAAGAAGAGGATTTACTTACTCCTCGAACTTTCGTTGTTCCTGAAGAATCAGATGTAACCAAGTCAACAGTCGAGGAGCTGCAATAGATGAAACTGATCAAGCATCTACCCGAACGAAAAGTATACCTGGGAACGGGGCTAACCCCTGAACTTAAGAAAAAACTCATTCAATTTCTTATCGATAATATGGATTGTTTTGCGTGTTCCTACTTAGATATGAAAGGGATCCCACCGGAAATAACAACACACCGCCTAAGCCTCGATCCCAGATTCAAACCGGTGAAGAAAAAAAGGTCCCAATGGAGGTGAAGCATGCATTCATAAAGGATGAGGTAACTAAACTTATTAAAATAGGGTCCATTTGGGAGGTAAAGTACCCCCGAATGGTTAGCCAATGTAGTTGTAGTCCCTAAAAAAGGGAACAAACTTATAATGTGCGTAGATTACAAGGATTTGAAAAGGGCATGCCCTAAAGACTCTTTTCCAATGCCTAACATCGATCACATGATCGACGCTACGGTCGGCCATGAGATCCTTACCTTTATCGACGCCTATTCCGGGTAAAATCAAATTTAGATGAACCCGGAAGACCAGGAGAAGACCTCGTTTATCACTAAATATGGAACTTATTATTACAATGTAATGCCCTTCGGGCCAAAAAAATGCAGGAGCTACATACCAACGCCTAGTTAACAAAATGTTCGAGGAACAAATAGGTAAATCAATGGAAGTTTACATTGACGATATGTTAGTTAAGTCCCTGCGCGCAGAGGACCATTTAACTCATTTGCAGGAAACATTCAAAATCTTGAGGAACTATAACATGAAGCTCACCCTAGAAAAATGTGCCTTCAGGGTCAGTTCGGGAAAGTTCCTTGGCTTCATGGTGTCAAATAGAGGGATCTAGATCAACCCCGACAAAATTAAATCCATCGAAGACATCACCGTTATGGACAGTGTAAAAGTCGTACAAAGGCTAACCGGACGGATAGCTGCTTTGGGCCGATTCATCTCGAGGTCGTCCAATCGGAGTCACAAGTTCTTCTCCTTACTCAAAAAGAAAAATGATTTCGCATGGACCCCAGAATGTCAACAAGCACTGGAGGAACTAAAGCGGTACTTATCTAGCCCACATCTTCTCCACACTCCGAAGGCGGATGAGAAGCTATACTTATACTTGGATGTGTCCGAAATAGCGGTAAGTGGCATACTAGTTCGAGAAGAGCAAGGTACGCAGTTTCCTGTTTATTACGTAAGTCAAACCTTAGGAGATGCTGAAACTAGGTATCCACACTTATAGAAGTCGGCACTTGCATTAATAAGCGCATCTAGAAAATTGAAGCCATATTTCCAGTGTCACCCCATATGTGTGTTAACACTTATCCTCTCCGAAATGTTTGCACAAGCCCTAGTTATCAGGCCGATTGGCCTAATTGGCATTGGAACTTTGCGGGTACGATATCGAATATCAGCCCCGAACGGCCATAAAATCTCAAATCTTAGCTGACTTCGTGGCCGATTTTAGGCCAACCCTCGTACCCGAAGTGGAGAAGGAATTTCTACTAAAATCGGGTACATCATCGGGGGTATGGACCCTCTTCATGGACGGAACCTCGAATGTGAAAGGGTTCGGGCTTGGCATTCTTTTGAAGCGACCAACAGATAGCACTATTAGACAATCTATCAAAATTTCTAGGTTGACTAATAACGAGGCCGAGTATGCCATGATTGCAGGTCTCGAGCTAGCTAAAAGCTTGGGGGCAAAAGTAGTTGAAGCCAAGTGAGATTCTTTATTGGTGGTGAACCAAGTAAGCAAAAGCTTCGAAGTTCGAGAGGATAAGATGCAGAGGTATTTAGACAAGTTACAGTTAACCTTGCACCATTTCAAGGAATGGACGCTAGACCATGTACCTCGAGAACAAAACAGTGAGGCCGGCGCACTTGTGAATTTGGGGTCATCAGTCGAAGAAGATGATATTTTCCCAGGGACTGTTGTCCAGTTATCTAGATCTGTGGTCGAGGAGGGTCATGCTGAAATCAATTCTACAAGTTTGACTTGGGATTGGAGGAATAAGTATATCGAATATTTGAAAAATGGAAAGCTCACAGCGAATCATAAAGAGTCGAGGGCTCTACGAACCTAGGTTGCTAGGTTCACATTGGATGAAGATGGAACATTGTACAGAAGGACGTTCGATGGACCGTTGGCGGTATGTTTAGGGTTGGGGGACACCGATTATGTTCTACGAGAGATCCACGAAGGCACTTGTGGGAACCACTCCGGCGCCGAGTCTTTGATTCACAAAATTATTAGAGTGGGATATTACTGAGATAGGAGGGAAAAATACACTAAGGAGTTTAATCGAAAATGTGATAAATGTCAAAGGTTCGCACCGATGATCCATCAGCCCGGAGAACAGCTTCACTCAGTCCTATCCTTGTGGCCATTCATGAAATGGGGGATGGATATCGTCGGACCTCTACCAATGGCACTAGGTAAAGCTAAATTCATTTTGTTTATGACTGACAAATGGGTGGAAGCACAAGCCTTCGAGAATGTCAGATAAAAATAAGTTATTGAATTCATCTTGGACCATATCGTGTGTCGATTTGGGATACCTGCCAAAATCGTATGCGACAACGGCAAGCGATTCATCGGTAGCAAGGTAACAAATTTCCTCGAAGAACACAAAATAAAAGGATCTTATCGACGCCATATCACCCGAGCGCAAATGGACAGGCCAAATCTACGAACAAGACTATTATCCAAAACTTAAAGAAAAGGTTGAGCGACGCTAAGGGGAAATGGAGAGAAGTTCTACCCGAGGTCCTTCGGGCGTACCGAACGACATCAAAGTACAGCACGGGGGAAACCCCGTTCTCCCTGGTATATGGCTCCGAAGCCCTAATCCCAATCAAGTCGGGGAACCTAGCGCCAGATTTTGGCATGGAACAGAGGAATCAAATCACGAGGCTATGAATACTAGCCTCGAGCTATTAGATGAAAAACGAGAAGCTACACTTGTTCGGATGGCTGCACAACAAAGAATCAAAATAGAAGAACCAACCTCCGACACTTCGGAATCGGGAACTTAGTTCTACGAAAAGTCACCCTCAACACTCGAAACCCGAATAAAGGGAAACTAGGCTCGAATTGGGAAGGACCATATCGAGTCATCAGAAAAGGATCTTACAAACTTGGCACGATGGAAGGCGAACACGTGCCAAACAATTAGAATGTATCACTGCTCAAACGATATTATTGTTGAGGTATGACCTTCTCCTCTTTTCCATTTGTATTCAAGACTAACTCTTTGCAGATGTTCGATCAAAGATGTTGAGAACACCCTTCTACACGAAGACCTTAGGTTTTAAAGCACGAGTTGCACTCTTTTTCCCTTGATCGGGTTTTATCCCAAACGGGTTTCTCCGGCAAGGTTTTTAACGAGGCAACAATTATGTTCTACCTAAGGAGAAATCAATAACATCCAAGGCTTCTTTTCAATCAACCTCGAATGCTGGGGGGCATCACCCTTGAAGGATATATTTTCGAGAAAAATACTTCACGCCAAAGAGGGCCTCGATAGGAAAACTTTATAATGGGCCAAACAGTCAGATGAACTGTGTCCATATAAAATAGCCGAGCCCCGATGGAAAAACATGTACGCATTATGCAAAGAAGCATTCTTTCTATATTAAACACTTCGTGTCTCGAATATATTTGCTACTATACGAGCTCCATACTTGGGATTCTCTATGAGAAATGACTCAAGAGCCAAATCACAAATACACCTCGAATACTCGGAGACTGTCATTGATAGTCAGCACATTCGAGTTGTCTAAACTCGAATTCGTAAGACCTCAAAGAGGCATCCCTTGTCGTAAAGGCGTCCATTGTACTCGGGGACTAACATTTCGAACAAGTTCAAAATTTTATCGAGAAACAAGTCCAATAGAGACACCCGAAGGCTACGGACATACTAAAGTCTACGGCCGAAATAACGCGGCTCAAAGACGTCTGAATTCCACAATAAAAACAGGCCTTCGGATTCTCACAACCGGTTAAATAAAGGCTACCCTCGGCAAAATAACAAAAGGTCTTCGATAAAATCAGCCCCCAAGAAACCTCAAGAGGTATCGAATTATTTACATACATATGTTGGTCCCAAACACACACGCAAGTATACGTGGTCGTACAAATAATATAATGATAAATCGAGTGTCGAACCCACAGAGACTTGTGTAAACTACTTACTAAAGCACTATAATTGTTATTTAATCAAGCCAAAATAAAAATCCAGGAATGTAACTGTATTATACTACGATTCTAAGAAATAACTAATTATCAAGTAACGAGTTGATTGTTGTGTATTCAGTAGAGACAAATATTCCACGTTGTGATCGATTTACCATTCGTATTGTGTTCTAATTAACTCTCCATTTCATATAATTCACTCATGGTTGCTAATTAATCGATAAATGCTCTCATAGCCTTCTCCCGAAGCACTACTCGCTTATTCTCAATAGATTAACGCCTATATTCCTACGAAATTAATCTATCAGAACGCACTAAGAGTACGATATTTAATTAAGCACGATGACTAGGTATATTCCTATCCTAACCACAAATCCGTTTCCCTGAAGGGTTAAGATCGCGCTCTCTTCAGTTCTTCTCTAATCTATACACGGCTTTCCCAAGCATAGCATAGATAGTATATAGAACCTAACTGTTGGCCAGACAATTAAGCAATTAAACACATAATTGAAGAAACAACCATATATTGAGTGAATTAAAATCAAGGTTAAGCTAATGTCGAATAACAATATTCATGTCTAAATCACAACCCCAGAACAATAGGTGTTTAGCCACTCATGCTAAAATCAAACAATTGCATAAGTGTTGAATTAATCGTAAATACTAGAAAAAGATGAAGAAAACCGAGAATCCTTCGCTCAATAGCAATTCCGTGTGTATATTCTCTCCAAAATGGCATGCAACCCCTCAAAAATAAGCTTAGACTTGCTTTTATACGTGTTGGGTAGGTTTAGGGCCGAAATAACCGTGTCCCGGGCAAAATAAGAAAAAAACCCGTCACCGACGCCCTGGCTAGTGTCGGGCGCCCATCAGGGCACTGCCCCATATTTAGGTACTGCCCACAGCCCCACAGGTGGTGCTGGGCGCTACCTGTGGCACCCAAATTCGCAAATTTCCCGGTTTCGTCCGTTTTGGCTCTAATTTCGCGTGTTTCGCCCCCAGTTGATCCCGAATCATTCCTAAACATAAAAATACTTCAAATTAATATAAATCATCACATTTAACGTCTAAAACTCATGAAACAAAAGTAAAATATGAGGCGATATATATAGAAATATATACACTTTAAGCTAAACATCAACAAACTTGTACTAAGGCACTAAAAACAAAAGGGTTCCGATCGACACTAAGCCCTCGAAAAACCCAATAGGTAAAAGATGCATGCCAAGGCATAAACATAAAGAAATTTTTACTAAGTCTTTTTAGCCGAAAAGGAAATTAATAGCCAAATCCTAACGGTCATATCGGCCCAGTCTAAAAGAACCTAAGGGTCCCACCATCCCGAGCTCGCACAAAGTCGACTTAAGCATAGCTCGAGGATTCACCAAAAAACCTTAAGAGGTATTCTATCATAAGATAGCCCATCGATTACTAAGGGTTTATTTTACTTTGAGTCTGAGCCGATGATTACTCAATTATTGAAGTTATGACATCAAAAACTAATCCTTCACAAAACGAAGCAAACTTTACAGAAAATCGGAGACGAAGCGGAAAGGAAAGGAATTCTTTATATACATGAAGAATATTTACAATGCCCATATGGAGCCTTACACAAAATAAAAAGGGAAAAATCCTAAAGGCCTAATCTACTTTAGGAGCGGCATCTTCGGTAGCCACACCGTCAAGAACATCCTCCTCGAGGGCTTCATCCTCGTCACCTCCGCTCTCAGAACCAAAAGTAGAGTCTTCTTCATCGGAAAGAAGAGCGGCAGCCTCTTCCTCTAGAGCTTTTGACTTTACAATATCAGCGGAGAGGTCAAAGCCACGGGCATGCACTTCTTCGAGAGTCTCTCTCTGGGATTGTCGCCTGGCGTGGTCGACAGCGTATGACAACTTGACTTCAGCAGGAGTAGAGATCTCCTGTGCCCGAATGTTGGCAGCCTCGGCGTCAGCTCGATAAGAGGCCACAAATGCCTCTGCCTCAGATTTAGCCTTTGCGAGTTCGGCGGCCAACTTAGCTTCGACCTCCTCGATCTTCCGGCTCCGGGCCAAGATTTTCACCTTCAAGTTGTGAAGTTGACATTCAACCGAATTTGGTTGGGCCTGAAGCGTGTCCTTCTCCGAATAAAGGCGATCCATATGCTGCTTCCACCCCAGGGTCCGGCCTCTTTCATCTTTAGCTCTTCTCGACGCTGCTCCACCAGCTCGCCTTCTGCTGGGCCTGCAAAGTTGAAGTGTTAGTCATTAAGCCAGATAAACACATAACAAACTCCCAAAAGGGATACATTAACCTTCTCAATAAGCTCGGTCTGTTCTCGATGAGCCTTCATCAAGTCGGCTCTAAGACCCCTAATCTCCTCCACTTTTCGAACATAGAGGAGTTTGAGGTTGTTACCCTCCTCCACGAGCTTCTTGTCTTCAGCCTCGCATCGGGTGAGCTCAGCTCGAGACTTGGAGAACGCTTGTCGATGGATCGTCACGGCCTTCATGCAAAGAAAAAAATCCAGACTCAGAAAAACTAGAATAATGCACGAGCATGATTATGGAAGAAGAAACTTACTTGCTTAAGAAGACGCTGAGCTTCGTAAAAAAGGAACAACGCATCCGGGTCGGGACCATCCCCTGCAAAGCACTCCCGAAAAATATCGTTCCCTTCATAGATCGCCCCCACATCGGGAGTCTTCATGGCTTGGGCGTCTCGGAATGCCCTTCAGAGAACATAGGACTAGGTGGCGATTCATCTATGTTAATTATCCAAGTGATTCACTTGGGACATTATCTTCTCTTTGGAGGGCCTCGAAATTAGGCTCCTCGGTCTCATCCGCCAGATGTCCTCTAGGACGAAGTGCTCTTTTACCACCCGATGACTCGGGGACTCTGCTCGAGCTCCCCTCAGAGATTTCTTCGGTTTGAGATTTAACCGCATTGGCCATTGCCGGTTCGGCGGGCTTCAAAGTCTCAGTGCTTCCCCTTTTCCGAGCTACCAGCAAGCAGTCGACATCCTCTCCTTCTTCCGCTTAATCTCGAAGTTGTTGGAACGCGTCTAGAGATAAGGCTGCGGCACTAGGCTTTTGAGCGTTATTGTTCTTGGGCTTCGGGGAACTTGCTGGCGAAGCCCTTTTCCTTTTCTTATCTTTGATTGGCTTCGGAATTTCCTCTTCACCGGGCAGGGGAGGCCTCATGGCAACAGTGTCTCCGAGGCCTGCATAGGGGGAAAGTAAGTATTTTGCAGAGAAACACCGATATATAAACAAGGTAACTCACCATGGTTTTTAGCCTCTCACCGACACTTGGCCAAATCACGCCAAAAGCGTTCTGCAAGTGAAAAAGTGGAATCCAGTTGCCGAACCCAACCCGCGAGGTCCGGAATCACACCAGAAAACCAAAGGGCATCTGCATCATCAAAAAGGTATTAGATCGAGGAAGAATATGGAAAGAAAAGTTGTAATCATCGTCGATAGGTTTGTACTTACATTTCATGTTCCGTTCCTCAGGGAATGGCATCCTTTCAGAAGGTATTAAATAAGAGGTCTTGATTCGGATATACCGGCTCATCCATCCTTAGTCCTTGTCTTCATCGGTGCTAGAAAATAGCGCCTTCGAGGATCGGTGTTGGATCTTTACCAAACCACCCTGATAGAGTCGAGGGTTGTATAGCCTGATCAGGTGATCGAGGGTAAAAGGCATCCCCTTGGCCTTACTCGAGAAATACCTGAGAAAATTGACGATGCGCCAGAAAGAAGGGAGATCTGGCCAAGGGTCACCTGATATTGGTTACAGAAATCGAGAATGACTGGATCTACGAGACCCAGTGCTGGATCCACGGGACCCAGTGTGAAAGGATATGTGTACATGCTTAAGTATCCTTCCGTATGAGTGGTGATGTCCTTTTCGGGGGAAGGAATCACCACCTCCTTATCCTCCCAATTGCAATCATTTTTCACCTACTCAAGATCGACTTCAGTTATCAAGCAGATGTATCGGGACATAGGCTCGCATCGGCCCGGGATTGATGTAGGCTTATCAATTTTGAAACCGGAAGATAGCTCGCATGGCCCAGGAATGCACTTCTCGATACGAGGTGGAACCGTCGTTCTACCACCGGTTGGCTGCGATGATGAGGAGGCTTTTTCTTTCTGGGGAACGGTTTTAGATGCTTTAGCCATTGTTGTTGTGGAATTCAAAAGAGGAAAAGAAGTTGATATTGTTGAAGGAAGAATGAGCTCAGAGAAGATGAAGAAGCTAGTAAGGTTTTGAGAAAGGTTTGAGAAATAAAGATTGGAAAGGTTGTGAAATTTACCTATTTATAGTGGCCGCTTCAACGGTTTGAGGGAGCCAATGGATGACTGCCAGCCGCCTTCAATTAATGGCGTTGGGAACTATGCAGACGCGACCTTTCAATCACTTCTGTCGCTGACTTCATAAAGTGGACGTCACGATCAAGGTATCGGAGGACCGAGGATCAAAACGTTTCTTATTACTTTTTTCTAAGAAACGTAGGGACTATCTGTATACGGTCAAAATCAGGTATGCTCGATTTTATGGGCTCGAGCCCGATGGACTGAGCTCGAGCCTGATGACAGAGTACAAGGCTCGAAGATCGAAGTACACGATGAATACCGAGGCCGAGTGTGACCAACCCCGAGATGATGTCGTTATGGGTTTGTAACAGAAAGAGCAAGATTCCCGCAATAGCCTAAAGATCAAGCCGTAAATTCCGAAACGGATTTGTACGAATTCGTACTTGGTGGTTAGACAGTTATTCAATTAGATTCCTTACTAGAAACGGAAATGTACCTTATTTAGGGCTCCCTTATTATATAAAGGGGAGCTTATTCATTTGTAAGATCATCAATCATTGGCAAAAGAATATACATTCTTACTTTCATGCTCATTACTCATCAGAATTGTCTCTTAACTTTATTATTTTCACTTTACTGTTCTTATTGAAATACCTCGAGGTCATCGTAGCTCGAGGTCAAGACTAACTTGCACACCGGTTTGATTCAACTTATTTCTTGGTTATCAGTTAGTATTGGACTGAATCACGTATCTATAAGACCATAAAATAAATTTAATTGTTACTCGGATTTCTGGGATAAACACTTTACACTGAAAAATACATTACCTTCACTAACCTCAGAAACCTGTGAATTGGGATATAGATCTTCTGCTCTCTTTACATATGATCATGGAGTAGGCTCTATTGATAAAGAGAATAGGTGCATGTTCAGTATCTGATTGCTAAATTCAGGGGCGGAACTAGCTATTTCGATACGGGTTCGGCTGAACCCAGTAACTTTTCTGCAAACTCTGTATTTGTCTTACAAATTTATTGGATTATGCACAAATAATTAATTGAGAACCCAGTAACTTAAAAGAATTAGAATACCGAACCCACAAGTTTCAAATACTGGCTACGCCTCTGGCTAAATTGAGAATAGGATTCATTTAACCCATTAGAAACTATAGCAACCTTTGGTACTGGAAATGCTCAACATATTTTTCGATTCTTCACAACCACACTTAGGGCACAACATAGCATAAGAGCATCAAACTCTACCACAGTTCTTTCTTTCGGTTTAGAGAAATAGATAGACACATATGATATTCCTTGAGTCAAAGTGGCAATTTATTTATGAAGAAAAAGCACACAAGATCCATTCAACTTATCAAAGCTCTCCCTGTGATCTATCCACACCTTATGAGCACTAGAGACATATATCATAGCACTCAACAATTCAACACTCGCAGAATTCATGATCCTCAAGAGTACTATAGCATTACATTTTCCCCACATTTCATGAAGAGAAATATCAAACTTCTCCTTGGGACATCTACCATCAATAAATCCTAGCTTACGTTTACCTAGCAAGCTAACACGCATTCTATTACTCCACAAAGTGTTTTCAGGTTTAGTTAATTCGACTGAAATTAGAGAATTACGTAGCGTGTCGCACGGTTGAAGAAACAGTGGGTGATGTTGGTCTATAGTTAAAGCTGCATCTAAAATGTTGTCACTTCCGACTGTTGTGCTAGAACGAATCACTCCATTCTCGGCCATCATTGTTAAGCAAAAAATCGAGTTTAATCCTAAATAGAAGAAATCAAAACAACCAGAAATTTTAAGAAGACAGCAACAGAGAATCTAGAAATTGATTGATGAAGCGTGGATATATCATAGACGCTCGCTTTGATTCCACGATGAATTCCTAAATTTAGACTCAATTGAAGAGTAGAAATGAAGTAGAAGCAGATGCACGAGAAAGGAAGAAGGAAACTGCTTTCATTTCTCACTATTCAATGCACAAGCGTGTATATATATTTATACAGAGCTAAGAGCTACTAACTTAAGCTACTGCCAATAACAAACTAAACTTCCTAACTGTCTAGTTGTTCCACTAACTTAGTCGGTTCTGTACATTGCTGCCATCTCTTCGACATCCTCACAATGAATTATGAGAACGAGTACAAGCTGCTCATAGCCAACATTATGAGAACCTGTACAGCTTACAAAAATGTATATACATAATCAGAGAAGAAATTAATAAAGAAACAAATGAGAAACAGGCAGGGAGAATAATATGAAAACGACCAAACCTCTCCCATATATTACAAACCAACATAACATCAAAAAGAGAATTTTAAAGTTACATGTGGCAAAATTGATCGCCTCGTTGGTCGATCAGGTTATCAAAATTCATCCAAAATAGGAATAATAGCAAATTAAAGAGTAGGCATTACAATGTTTTTTAACTGCTGACTCTAGTGATTCTAGTTAAGGCATCTTCAATGATGGCATGTGCCCAATTATCAAACTTGGTGAACTCAGGATCCTGACCATAAACAGCATTGACACATTCCTTGCATGTCTCCATGTTTGAGGACATTGTACTCACATCAACATTGGCTTTGTAATAGTTTCCTTCATTTACGTCTTCCAAAGTCTCTTTCATGGCATCAACAGCATCTTCGTACACCTCCTTGCATGTCTCAAGACAATCTTTTTTGTAAGCGTCCACAATCTCAGCCAACCGCTTTTCCACTACTTTGTTAACAAAACCCTCCGTCTTAGAAATCGAGGAAACCATGAGGCTACCAACAAGATTCTTCACTGACGCTCCGTTAGAATTACTGCCATCAACATCCGCAGTTTCTGTTGGTGAAGCAACTGGTGACACATCTGGGGTTGAAGAGATATAGGAAACAGGAGAGATGGGATTTGCTTCACATGAAATTTGGAAGAAAGAAACGCAAATGACAAGAAATATTTTATTCATGTGGAAAGCCATTGCTTTTCCTTTTTCTTCTTTTCATTTATTTTGCTAATTTCCAAACCAAGAAAGTGGAAAAACAATGGAATTCAACAAAGAAGAAATTACAAAGGGAGGTGTTAATTTATATGCAAATGCAACCAAAACTTGGTTGGCGATACATGAATTTTGAGTTAGTTTTTATTTTAGTGGTTTATATACATCTCTAACTTCTTTTGCTTAAGGATTGGCTCATAATTATCTATTCTTCTTGTTTCGCGATTCATAAAGTTTAGGGGAAAAAGAAGAAATATAATGTCAACAAAACACACAGCATAGGAAGTTCCAGAACTAAACTTGCTAGTCGATTAACTCACACACTACTTAACATTTAAATAAATACGATAAAGAAAAAAAGTCCTACTTTCATCTATACTTGCATAGTTGCATGATAATGAAAAAACATTTTAAACTTAAAACATATGGTTAAAAATCAAATTCTTAATACAGTAATTTGCATAAGGTCGAAATCATGTATGCCCGATTTCATATGTTCGAGAGGTCGCCCCGAGGGCCGAGTTCAAACGGATCAAGCAAATTCGGAGGATTGGGTTCGAGACCAAAGATGGAGAGCGGGTCTCGAGGACAGAAACACACAATGACGGAGGCTGAGTATAAGCTACCTCGGAATAATGCCGTTATGGGCTTGTACCAGAATGGGGCGGAATCCCGCAATGGCACAAAGATCAAGGCGTAAATCCCGGAACGGATTTGTACGAATTCGAATAAATCCGTTAGACAGTTGTACCAATTAGATTTCTTTCCAGAAATAGAAATGTACCTTATTTAGGATCCCCCTCTCCCCCCCCCCCCCTATTATATAAAGGGGAGGTTGTTCATTTGTAAAGGGTATCAATCATTACCAAAGAATATACACATTTACTTTTGCGCTCATCTCTCATAATTGTCCTTTAGCTTTATTATATTCTCTTTTCTTTATTTTACTGTTCATCAAAGTCTATCCCGAGGTCATCTTGGCTCGAGGTCGAGGCTTGCTCATACACTGGTTTGATTAGACTCGCTTACTTAACTCACGTACTTATCTTCTTGTTTATCAATCAGTATTGGACTAAATCGCATATTTTTAAGACCTCATTATAAATTCAATTGTTACTTAGATTTTAAGGTAAACAATTTGGCGCCCACCGTGGGGCTAAAGATAATAGTAATTATTTCAGTGCTGATTTTTTATAACACATGTTATTTTTCACACTTGTTTTTGTCAAAGATTCTTTTTTTTCAGGCTAAAACATGTCGAACTCGATGAACACACCAGTACATGGAAATTCCGGTCTCGGATTCCATGGAGAAAATGATAATATAGTTGCTTCAGGGGTCGGTCTACCACTGCTTAACCCCAGGGTAGTGCCAGTTCCAGAGCCAGCCAATGTTGGTTCGCGTGTTGCCCTAAACGCAGACTTAGGTGCATACGTCGGAGGAAGCATATGCGGAGAGGTCCGACCTGGTGGCCAAGGAACACAGGGTCAAGGAAATGCGGGAGATAGCCTCCAAGTAATCATCGAAATGTTACAAGCACAGCAGATTGCTATCGCTCAGCTACAAAGTCAACAAAAGACCCTGAGCGTGGGTGGACCAGAAACTACTCGACTTACTGAGCCGGTGTCGTAAAGGTCGAATGATAATGGATCTGGGGGTCACCCCACAATCATGAAAATGATTGAAGAACTCACAAAAAGGATCGAGTCGGGAGAAAAAAGGATCGAGGATAATGACAAAAAGGTGGAGACATACAACTCACGAGTTGACCAAATACCAGGGGCGCCTCCGATTTTGAAGGGTTTGGATTCCAAAAAGCTCGTGCAAAAGCCTTTTCCTCTGAGCGCGGCCCCGAAGCCTATTCCAAAGAAATTCCGCATGTTGGACATACCTAAATATAACGGAACCACCGATCCCAATTAGCATATCACTACGTACGCATGCATTATAAAGGGAAACAGCTTGGAAGACGATGATATTGAGTCCGTTCTGCTGACAAAATTTGGGAAAACTTTGGCCAAGGGGGCGATGATTTGGTACCACAACCTGCCCCCAAACTCTATTGATTCATTCTCCATGTTGGCAGATTCATTTGTGAAAGCACACGATTGTGCTATAGAAGTTGCAACAAGGAAATCGGACGTCTTCAAAATTAAACAAAAGGACAACGAAATGTTGAGGGAGTTCGTGTCCCGATTTCAGATGGAATGAATGGATTTAGCACTGGTCTCCAATGATTGGGCCGTTCAAACTTTCACCTAGGGGTTAAACGAGCGGAGCTCGATAGCATCACGGCAGTTGAAGCAAAACTTGATTGAGTACCCCGTCGTGACTTGGGCGGATGTGCACAATCAATATCAGTCAAAGATTAGGGTCGAGGATGACCAGTTGGGAGCCCCCTCAAGTTTAGTTTATCCGAGCAGATTGGCAGTAAAAGACTTAAGGGATACTGATAGGGAACCAAGGTTGAAAAAGGAATGGTATCAGCCATACGCCGAAGAGTGAAGTGACAATTCGAGGTGCAATGCATCTCGGAATGATCGAAGAGTGGATCAAGGACAGAATCCTTGGGGACTCATGAGTGAGACCGGGTTTGATGGGCATGCGGGACCGGCAGAGGCACCTAGATTATCGGAGTATAATTTCAGCGTCGATGCCTTGGGTATCGTTTCAGCCATTGGAAAGATTAAGGACACCAGGTGGCCCAGACCTATACAAACTAACCCTTCTCAAAGGAATCCTAACTTAATGTGTAAATATCATGGTACATATGGGCATAGGACCGAGAACTGTAGACACTTAAGAGAAGAGGTAGCTCGATTATTCAACGAGGGTCACCTTCGAGAGTTTGTCAGTGACGAGCCAAAAACCACTTTAGGGAAAGAGACGCCAATAGAATGAATGAACAGGAGGAGCCTCAGTATGTTATCCATATGATCATTGGCGGAGTTGACATACCACAGGGACCTGTTTTCAAACCCACCAAAGTGTCAATTACAAGGGAGAAACGGACTCATGACTACGTTCCCGAAGGCACCCTTACATTCAATGAAGAAGATATAGAGGGCCTCTCTAAGCCACATAATGACGCACTGGTAATTTCTATTCTGTTAAATAAAGTTCAAGTTAAACGTGTTCTTGTGGATCCAGGTAGCTCGGCGAACATAATCAGGTCGAGGGTCGTAGAGCAGCTCGGGCTGCTAGATCAAATTGTACCTGCATCTCGAGTCCTGGATGGCTTCAACATGGCCAGCGAAACAACGAAGGGGGAGATAGTCCTACCAGTAAACGTAGCGGGGACTATACAGGACACAAAATTTCATGTCATCGAAGGTGACATGAGGTACAATGCATTGCTTGGAAGGCCATGGATCAATAGCATGAAGGCAGTGCCATCGACCCTTCACCAAATGATGAAGTTTCCAACAAAAGATGGTGTGAAGACGGTGTACGGAGAGCAACACGCAGCAAAGGAGATATTTGCAGTTCATGATTTAACACCAGCTCAACCCTCGATCTCGGAGAAGTCAAACATCAAAGATAAGCAGGTGGCTAAATAGCAATCACAGTTCACATCCTCGATTGAATCCGAGGAACATGCATCCGAGGACAAAGAAGAGGACTTCCTTACCCCTCGATCTTTCGTCACCCCCGAGGAATCAGATGAAACGAAGTCCACGGTCGAGGAACTAGAGCAGGTGATATTGATCGAGCATCTACCGGAACGGAAGGTATACCTGGGAACGGGATTAACCCCCGAACTCGGGAAAAAACTCATTTAATTCCTTATCGATAACATAGATTGTTTGGCTTGGTCCCACTTAGATATGACAGGGATCCCACCGGAGATAACGACCTATCAGTTGAGTCTCGACCCCAGGTTCAAACTGGTGAAGCAAAAGAGAAGGACCCAGTCCGAGGTGAAGCATTCATTCATAAAGGACGAGGTAACTAAGCTTCTCAAAATGGGGTCCATTAGGGAAGTAAAATATCCCGAGTGGTTAGCCAATGTGGTAGTAGTCCTAAAAAGGGAAACAAACTTAGAATGTGCGTAGATTACAAAGATTTGAACAAGGCATGCCCTAAAGACTTTTTCCCGCTGCCTAGCATCGATCGTATGATCGACGGCACGGCCGGCCATGAGATCCTTACTTTTCTCGATGCCTACTCGGGTACAATCAAATTCTAATGGGAATGGAAGACCAGGAAAAGACTTAATTTATCACGAAGTATGGAACATATTGTTACAATGTAATTCTCTTAGAGCAAGAAATGCAGGAGCTACATACCAACCCCTAGTTAATAAGATGTTCGAACAACATATAAGAAAATGTATGGAAGTTTATATTGATGACATGATAGTTAAGTCCCTGCGCATAAAGGACCACTGATTCATTTGTAGGCAACGTTAGATAATTTAAGAAAATACAACATGAAACTCAACCCTGAGAAATGCGCCTTTGGAGTTGGCTCGGGCAAGTTCTTGGGTTTCATGGTGTCAAATAGGGGGATCGAGATCAACCCCAATAAAATTAAACCCATCGAATAAATCACCGTCGTGGATAGTGTAAAGCCATACAACGGCTAACCGGACGGATAGCCGCTTTAGGCCGATCTATCTCGAGGTCGTCAGATCGGATACACAGGTTCTTTTCCCTACTCAAAAAAAAAATGATTTCGGATGGACTCCGGAATGTCGGCAAGTGTTGGAGGAGTTAAAGTGGTACCTGTTGAGCCACCTCTACTTCACACTCCGAAGGCGGACGAAAAGCTTTACTTATACTTGGTTGTATCCGAGGTTGCGGTAAGTGGCGTGCTAATTCGAGAAGATCAAGGTACACAATTTTCTGTCTGTTATGTAAGTTGAACCTTAGGAGATGCTGAAACTAGGTATCAACATTTAGAGAAATTAGCATTTGCACTAATAAGCGCATCTAAAAAACTGAAGCCATATTTCCAATGTCATCCCATATGTGTGTTAACCACGTACCCACTTTGAAATGTTTTGCATAAACCTGAGCTGTCGGGCCGATTGGCCAAGTGGGCCATCGAACTTGGAGGATACGTTATCGAATATCAACCCCGAACGGCTATCAAGTCTCAAATTTTGGCAGACTTCGTGGCATATTTTACACCTACCCTTGTACCCGAAGTAGAAAAGGAACTTCTACTAAAGACGAGTACATCATCAGGGGTATGGACCCTCTTCAGAAACGGTTCCTCGAATGTGAAAGGGTCCGGGCTCGGTATTGTTTTAAAGCTGCCTACGGGCAGTGTTATAAGACAATCTATCAAAACTTCTAGATTAACTAATAATGAGGCCAAGTACAAGGCCATGATTGCAGGTCTCTAATTATCCAAAAGCTTGGGAGTGGAGGTCATCAAGGCCAAATGTGACTCTCTATTGGTGGTGAACCAAGTAAACAAAAGCTTCGAGGTTCGAGAAGATAGAATGCAAAGATATTTGGACAAGTTGCAAGTAACATTGCACCGCTTCAAGGAGTGGACATTGGACCATATTCCTCGGGAGAAAAACAGTGAGGCCAACGCACTTGCGAATTTGGATTCATCGGTCTAGGAAGATGATATTGTACTGGGGACTGTTGTCCAGTTGTCGAGATCAGTGTCGAGGAAGGTCAGGCTGAGATCAACTCTACAAGTTTGATGTGGGATTGGAGGAATAAATATGTTGAGTATTTGAAGCACGGAAAGCTCCCCTTGGACCCTAAAGAGTCGAGAGCCCTACGAGCCAAAGCAACTCGATTCACACTAGATGAAAATGGAACATTGTACAGGAGGACATTTGATGGACCATTGGTGCTATGCTTAGAACCAGGGGATACCGATTATATTTTGCGAGAAATCCATGAAGGTACTTGTGGGAACCACTCCGGCACTGACTCTTTGATTCATAAAGTAATTAGAGCTGGATATTATTGGAATAGAATGGAGAGAGATACTAAGGAGTTCGTTCGAAAGTGTGACAAATGCCAAAGGTTTTCACCGATGATCCATCAGCCCGATGAACAACTCCATTCGATCCTATCTCCGTGGCCATTCATGAAATGGGGGATGGACATTGTCGGCGCCCTGCCAATGACACTAGGTAAAGATAAGTTCATTTTGTTTATGACTGACTACTTTTCAAAGTGGGTAGAAGCGTAGGCCTTCGAGAAAGTAAGAGAAAAAGAAGTCGTATACTTCATATGGGACCACATCGTGTGCCGGTTCGGGATACCCGCTGAAATAGTATGCGACAATGGGAAGCAATTTATCGGCATCAAGGTGACAAAGTTCCTCGAAGAACACAAAATAAAAAGGATTTTATCAGCGCCATATCACCCAAGCGCAAATGGTCAGGCTGAGTCCAGTAAAAAAACTATTATCCAAAACTTGAAGAAGAGGTTAAATGATGCTAAAGGGAAATGGTGAGAAATGTTGCCCGAGGTACTGTGGGCATATCGAACGACATCGAAATCCAGCACGGGGGCAACTCCGTTCTCTTTGGTGTATGGTTCCGAAGCATTGATTCCAGTCGGGGAACCTAGCGTTAGGTTTCAGCACACAACCGAGGAATCGAACCACGAGGCTATGAACACTTGTCTCGAACTATTGTATCAAAAAAGAGAAGCTGCACTTGTTCGAATGGCCGCACAAAAGCAAAGGATCGAGAGGTATTATAACAGAAGGGCAAACCTTCACCACTTCGGAGTCGGGGACTTAGTTCTAAAGAAATCCACCCTCAATACTCGAGACCCAAATGAAGGGAAGCTAGGCCCAAATTGGGAAGGACCGTATCGAGTCATCGGAGTCGTTGGAAAGGGATCTTACAAACTTAGCACGATGGAAGGCGAACAATTTCCAAACAATTGGAATGTATCACTACTCAAACGATATTATTGTTAAGGTATGATCTTCTCCTTTTACCATTTGTACTAACTCATTACAGGCGTTCGATCGAAGACGACGAGACACCCTTCAACTCGAAGACCTTAGGTTTTAAAGCATGTGTTGCACTCTTTTTTCCTTAGATCGGGTTTTATCCCAAATGGGTTTTTCCGGCAAGGTTTTAACGAGGCAACAACTATATGCTACCTAAGGGGAATTCAACAAGTATCCAAGGCTTCTTTTCAATCAACCTCGAATATTGGGGGGCCATCACTCTTGGGGACTAGCATTTTCGAGTAAAATACTTCACGCCCAAGAAGGTCTCGATAGGAAAACTTTGTAATGGGCCAAACGGTCAAAGGAACCGTGTCCATATAGGATAACCGAGATTCGAAGGCAAAACATGTACACATGAACGAGCTATTTAAAGAAGCACCCTTTCTATTAAACACTTTGTGCTCTTGAAGAAATTTATTACTCCATACTTGTGATTCTATATGAGAAAAGGCTCAAGAGCCAATAAACAAGTACATCTCGACTACTCGGTGACTATCATCGATAGTCAACACGTTCGAACTATGTGAACTCGAACTCGTAAGACCTCAAAGAGGCGCCCCTCGATGTAAAGTCCAAGGTCATCATACTCGGGGACTAACATTTTGAACAAGTTCGAAATATTGTCGGGAAACAAGTCCAAGCGACATACCCGAAGGCTACGGCTATACTAAAGACTATGGTCATATGAAAAGGCCACTGCCGAAATAATGCAGCTCGAAGACGTCTGACTTCCGCCATAAACTAAAGGCCTTCAAATACTACAAAAAACCGGTTAAATAAGGCTACCCTCGTCAAAGCAAGGGCTTCGATAAAATCATCTCCCAAATAATTTGAAGTCTTCGATAACATCAGCCTTGGAGATGTTAAATCACCTCAACACAAACAAGCTAGGAAATCTGGGTTCCGATCGTCAAACCCTCGATAAACCCAATGGGTAATATATATGCTAAGGCATGAAGAAATAAATTTACTAAGTCTTTTTGCCAAAAGGGGAAAAATTATAGCCGTTTTTTAAGAGCCTAAGGGCCGACACACTAAGGGCTCAAGATTCCACCCCTTCCGAACCTAAGGATTCGATCACCCTGAGCTCAAACAAACACATTTTTGACTATGGATCGAAAACCTGTCATCATTCGACACTAAGGGTATATGACCCAAAGGTTCGAACGTTATTCGCACCCAACCTCGGCGACTTTAAAAGGACCATCCGAGATAGAACCTCGAATACGCCGTTCGAAGGATGAAATTATTTCAAAAGTTGTAAAGTAAGAAAAATTAAGAAGGCATTCAAGGAAATTTCTTCTTTTATATACATTCAAAAAAAGTGACATATACAAAGGTTTAGCAAAAAAAAAAAAAGTTCCTATCTACACCGAGGGAGCATCCCCACCTTCGGGGGCAGTTATTCTCCTAGAACCACTTCTCCCTCGGAGCTAGCATCTCCGCCTGGAACTGCTTCTCCCTCGGGGGAAGCCTCTCCATCGGGTATGGTCTCTTCTTCGGACCCATCTTCATTTCTAGACCCGCCTTGGCCACCTTCGACATCATCATCATCATCATCGAAGGAGATGAGGAATCGGGCATCGGCTTCATCCGCCTTTGCTTGGGCTATCTCCTCAGAGAGATCGAAGCCCCTAGTGTGAAACTCCTCGAGAGTTTCTCGCCGAGATCGACACTTGGCATAGTCGTTGCTTCGCTTTTCCCGAGCAACAGCTTCTCTCAGCTCCGTTTGAGCAGCTTCGATGTCCCTCAAGTTTATGGTAATAGTTTTATCAGCCATAATTTGAATCTTCTTGGCCTCGGCCCTGGCTTCAATAACACCGGCTTCGGCCTTGGCAAGATTAGCCTCGAGTTCATCAATTTTTTCGGCCTGGGCCGAACTGCTCTCTTTGGCATTCTGAAGCTGACTCTCGGCAGCAACTAGCTTTGTCAATGCAACTTCCTTTGCCGAAGCCAGGAGGTCCATCTTCTCTTTCCATTGGTTGCATTTAGCACTGACCTGGCCAACCTCACCTCGAAGCCGCTCCAACGTCTCCACCTTCTGCTGCAGCTGAGACATCGAAGTATTAGCCTCCGAAGTTGGGAGGGGAAGTCCGTACTTTTTCAAAATGTTAGTTACCTTCTTCCCCAGGTCATCCTCATATTCTCAAGCCTTGGCCAACTCCGACCGAAGGTCTTTAAGCTCCTCCTCCTTTTGATCACAAAGGATTTGTTCAGCTCGGCCTCACATTGGCTCAGGTTGGCCTTGAACTTGATAAAAGCCTACAAAGAAAAAGGAATGATTAGTCAAGAAAGGAAGGAAAATGCAACGTTAAGGAAATTGCAATATTAAAAGTTGAGGCTTACCTTAGAGAAGAGACGTTAGGCCTCTTCGAAGGTCAAGGACACATCAACAAGATCGGCATCATCGACCCCAGTGAAACAACCCTGGAAAGGATCATCTTCACCAGGGGCTTTGCCTAATTCGGGCGTTTTCAGGGACTGAGCATCCCTTATGGCCTCCTCGGAGTAAGCCGCTAATGATGAAGAATGGCCCATTGTCAAGGCCCCCGACAGGTCTCCCGAGGCACTATATTCGGTCGTGGGTATCTCGAAACTTGTATTCTTTGTGGTATTAGTCAGAGGTTGCAGAATAATCGTAACCTCGGGCGATTCGGGAGACTTGTACTCTCTTTTCTTCGAGGTCTCCTCGCCTCGGGATGTGATCTCTGGCTCGGAGGGCTTAGAAACCTCGGTCGATTTACTGGGTCATATCACCAAATATAAATCTTCGACCTCATCAGTCTCATCATCCATGAGCTGGTGGACTATATCTATATCAACATTAATGACGACGTTCCTCCTGCGTCTCTGGGCGGGCCCCGCTTTAGTTTGAGGATCTTTGCTCTTTGAAGGCCTTTTTCTCTTATTGTATTTCTTCGGTTTCGAGACTGAGGATTCGACCTTCTGCCCAGAAGGGGCCGGCCTCATTTCGAGGAAATCTCCAATGCCTACGTGAAAGTTGAGTGTTAGAAAGGAAAGCACTCCCGATAAAGAAGAAAGTATCAGCGACCTAATCATGGTGTTTGGCTTCCCACTTGCCCTTTGACAAGTCACGCCACTTGCGCTTGTCATATGAGGAGGTGGCAGCTAGCTTCCGGGCCTACTCCTCGAGATCGAGGACCGCATGGGGAATCCAAGGGACCGCTGCAAATAAAGGAAAGAACGTTATGCAAAGAATAGTAAAAATACAGAAAAGTGCTAAGGAAACGTGCTCCACTTACGGTCAAAGTTTCACTTCTCAGGGAACGACATTTGCTCCTCTGGGATGACATCGGTGGTCCTCACTCGGATGAACCGGCTCATCCAGCCTCGATCCCTATCCTCATCATTGCTGGAAAAGAAAGATTTGGTCGACCGGCATTTTAGTTTGATTAGCCCTCGGAAGCATTGAGGTCGGTATAAACGGATGAAGTGGCTGAGGGTGAACTCGAACCCCTCGGCCAGGCTGGTAAAGTATCGAAGCATTATCACGATCCGCCAGAAAGACGGGTGAATTTGGCTTAGGGTAACTTGGTACCTTTTGCAGCAGTCGATCATGATCGGATCGAGGGGACCCGACGTCAAGGGGTAAGTATACACACTTAAGAACCCCTCCACGTGGGTAGTAATTTCCTCCTCTCGAGTAGGGATCTGTACCACGACCCCTTCCCCAATCCACATACCTTTCTCATGGCATCGGTGTGAGCCTCCGCTTATCGAACAGATGTGTCTCGAAGCATGCTCACACCGACCAGGAACATCGTGCGGATTCTCGATGATGAAGTCTTTCTGTAGGGTACAGCCACTAGGAACGATCTCGTGAAGGGCCGTCGGGAGGAAGAAAAGAAAGTTCCCTTTTTTTAGGGACAGATTTAGAAGCTTTGGCCATTGATTCTTGTTGGGAAAAGCAGAAGGAAGTAAGTTCTGACAACTTTAAGCATAGATAAGGCGGAAGAACTGGTGGCGGAAGAAGAGAAGGTAGAGAGAAAAAGAGACTAGGGGAGTTGCGAATGGAAGCGAAAGTCCTTAATGAGGCAAATAACCAAGTATTTATAGGGAATAGACGACCGTTCGGTGACGCTAGTGGCAGACCAGCACTAACGCACATTTAATGTTTTGGGAAAGCGAACCGATTGGATGTTTCGGTCATTTCAACGCTGACGTCATGAGGATGATGTTAGTATTAGGGACTTCGAAAATTCAAGATTCAAGTCGTTTCTTATCATTTTATTCTAAGAAACGCGGGGACTATCTGTATGCGGTCGAAATCAGGTATCCCCGCTTTCATATATTCGAGAGGTCACCCCGAGGTCCGAGTTCAAACGGATCAAGCAAGTTCAGAGGATTGGGTTCGAGACCAAAGATGGAGAGCGGGTCTCAAAGACAGAAACGCACAATGCCGAAAGCTGAGTATAAGCTACCTCGAAATAATACCGTTATGGGCTTGTACCAGGATGGACGGGAATCCCGCAATGGCACAAAGATCAAGGCATAAATCCCGGAACGGATACAAATCTGTTNTGTTCATCGAAGTCTATCCCGGGGTCATCTTGGCTCGAGGCCGAGGCTTGCTCATACACTGGTTTGATTAGACTCGCTTACTTAACTCACGTACTTATCTTCTTGTTTATCAATTAGTATTGGACTAAATCGCATATTTTTAAGACCTCATTATAAATTCAATTGTTACTCAAATTTTAGGGTCAATATAATCAATTACTTTTGGACGAAGACATACTTGTCCTGCCATATCAAAGTGCTAAGACTGGGCCAAGTTTTTATAGTATTATTATCAACCTCCTCCACTATTAAATTTTTTATGATAATTTCTTTTAATACTTATTTGACACGCCAATACAACGAATCAAATGTTATTTCTAGAGGTTTTTTTTAATTAATTCTCCACCCAAATTTTCATTGTTTTAAACTTAATAAATTGTAAGAAATACAATTTGTTAGTAACATTCATCAATAGGAAAATATAAAATTTAAACTAAAGTTGCTCATAATAGTAATCCATAGTCCTTTGTTCCGTTTAATGCGCCTTTTTTTTCCTTCAAAGAGAATGATTTTTTTTCCTATAGGCGAAAATAATTTAATTTTAAAGTTCATATTTATATTTTATCCTTAGTGACATAATTGTATAGCCACACTTTAAGAACACAAGTTCAAAAGTATTTATTTCTTTTTCCTAATCTTCGTGCCCAACCAAACAGGGGCAGATGTAATGTATAATTGACGGGTTCAACTGAATTCATAACATTTGATATAGAGTAATCACGTATTACATGGGGATTTTGTTGGGGAGTATATAAGAAAATCCGCAAGAAACTTAGTTTCCGGCGGATATTCCTTACGAAACAATTCCTATGAAAAAATCTTCGTAGGTAATTATTACCTGCGAATTTTAAAGATCCCCAGGTATGTTACTTGGGAGTATTAAATCCGCATGTAAATTACTTGGGATTTTAAATTCGCATATTAGTTACTTGCAAATTTTTCGTATTAAATTTTAAATGTTCGCATGAAATTTTTGGTAAAAATTAAATGAAAGTTGAGAGTTTTCTTGCGGATTTTGATAGGAAAATAGCTGCAAATAAATCCCCATAAAAATTCCTAAGTGCATACGTCGACATTTTCAAATAAAAATACCAAATTACTACCATAGTATTTTTATATTTTTTTTATTAAGTCAACTCTCCCACGTATATTATTTTTTGTACGCTCTACATATGGCCCCCACTCACGGTTAGGATACTATATTGCACCAAAGATATTATTTTTACTCATTGCTAATTCCTATTACGTTTTCAATTTTGATGAATTTTTACCACCACAAGAAAAGTGCTAATTACATGAAAATTTTATTTGGAGATTTTATTCCTAGATAACACCTACGTATTTACATGGGGAATATTAAAATTTCTTTATTTTAAAATATTTTACATGCTAAAAATAATTTCCTAGGATAATCCGAGGTAACTTTGGCACCATTATGCGCCAAAATATTACCTGAGAAATTACCGGGGGAAACTAATTGGTAATTACATTTCAGTAAGAAAATCCGCAAGTAAACAGATAAAGAAAATAAAAAATCCTATGTTAATATGTGGGAAAATCCCAGGTAACTCTACATGCAAATTTAGTGGGGATATTTTCTTGGGAATTTGCTTATTTGACAAATTACTTGGAGATATTGTTGCTGCGAATTTTAGCAGGGGATACTTTCTTGAGAATTTACTTGGGGATTCTTTTAGTTGTGGAATTACCTAGGGATGTTGTTGCTGTAGATTTAGTTAGGAATAATTTTTTGGGATTTACCTACGAATTTTTGTACCTGAGAAATTACCTAGAGATTATGTTGATGTGAATTTAGTTAAAATTTTCTTCTTTTTTTTTTTTTTTTGGGGGGTATTTACTTATTAGGGGAAATTACATGGGGATTTTATTATTGTAGTTTTTGCTAGAAATTATTCTTGATAATATAGCTTGCGATTTACCTAGAAATTTTATTTCCTAAGAAATTAACTAGAGATTATTTGTGTGATTTAGGCGGGAATTATTTTCTGAGAATTTACTTGAAGTATCCGTGGTACCTTTTTAATTGAGGATTTGTTCTTAGGATTTAGATAGAAGTTTTATTTTTTTTGTTTTAGTTGGATATATAATACTTGAGAATTTATCTGAAGATTTTATAACAATATATTTAATTTTGAAAATTTTTAAATACTTTCAAAATATTATTTAAAATTTTAAGATGTTATTTTTTAATTTAAAATAATATTTTTCAAAGTTACAAAAACTTGATATATAAGAAATATCCATAGGAATTAATTTTATCTATAATGTTGTATTGGTTAATTTAAAAATGCTGAAAATGAATATAAAAGTCAATAAGTACAATATAGTTGGTTATTAAATTTTACAACAATTTCAAATAACAAAATAATTATGACACGACTAATTATATCAAGAATTAAAATTTAATATAGTTGATATAAAGGACATAATAAAGCTAAGATACGACTACATTTGACATATTTAAGCTAATATCATCAGAAAATATATTGAATGTAGCTAAATGGTTGAAAAGTATTTAAGTTTAATTTCTAAGCAGAAGAAAATTATGTTATAATTTTTATTAACTTTCTATCTTATGTATTTTATTTTTCACATTTATTTAATAAGATAAACTTTAATTGTCGTATGTATAAATAATATAGTTTTGAGATTGTCAAGATTGAAACATAATATCAAGTGATCTTATGATTATTTTTCTAATATCATCACTTAGATTAAATCCTACCATTATTAAAATAACTTAATCCTGCATACTTTATTAGGATTAGCAAAACAATTTTTACTAGTTGTCATGTATAATGTGTTTAAGTCGTGTTAACTAATTTCTTTATATAAAAAAAGATATTAATATGTTATTCAAAAAATTTAAATGCAATTTTGAAAAAAAAAATTAAGAATAAATTAAGATTAAAAGTAATATAAACGTAATTTGCATTACTTGGAAAGACAGTTTCATTTGATTAATTTATGAATTCTTAATTAATGAATTCTTTTAATGATGATGATGATGATATATATATAAAGTTGGGAATAGAAAACATGATGTGGCACTCTCTAATACTAGGATTCCTATTTATCTATTCTCTCTCTTTTTTTTTGGCCTTTTTCTCTTAGTTTTCCCTTTACAAAGGAAAATAAAAATACCCTACTTATGTCTTTCCTTAAATGTGTTTCATTAATTTTTTCTCATATGACACTGGATAGGAAGGTGTGGAGGTCAAGGATTAAGGTAAAAGGTTAGTAGGTAGTTTATAGTGTTCACCGGTAGGTTTAGTAGCATGTATTTCCTTTCATATTCTTAGATTTTTTTTATTACGATATGTTGTTTTGTTCGCCTCAGGTATTGTATTCCCTGTTGCTATTATTGGATATTATTTATCCTTTATTACGGTATGTGGTCTTTTTTTTCATCTTTCTTCCTTCCTTGCTTCGCTCTTCTTCTTCTTGCCCTTCCTGAGCCGAGGGTCTATTGAAAACAACTTCTATACCTGCATTAGGTAGGGAAAAGGTCTTCGTACAGACTACCCTCTCTAAATCCCACATATTAGGATCGAACTGGATTTTTTGTTGTTGTTGTTGTTATTGTTGTTATAAGAGGTTGTAACATATATTTTTTTAACTTAAGAACTCCATTCTCACTCTATATATAATCTTCTATGTGAAAAGGGTTAGTGACAATCCACCCTTAATTGATAGACGGAGGTGGAATTATGTGGATTCATGTGGTGGAAATGGGCGGCAGAGAAGGCGGAGAAGAGAATAAGATGGCGGCTTGATTTATTTTATCGGGTATGTCAGTCTGGTTTTTTATTTGGACATAAGCAGTTAATCATTTTGTCATGATTTTCTTCCCATAAGGCATAAATTCCATATTTTATATATATATATATATGCGCGCGCGCGCAATTATAATGATTGCCAAAGTAACTGATATAATAAGATTTACCAATAGCTAATTTCTTCATCATTAGTTAAAAGTTATCATAATATTTACATCTCCTTTTTCCATAAAAAAAATCAATTAGAAGTACACCTATCTCTTTGATCATCAATAGTATTTATCTTCAATATTTTTATTTTATGTTGATATGTTTAGGTTCTTTTTTGTTTTGACATGACTTATTGCACTCTACCAACATCTTAAGTCTTGAAATCCCTCTACAATTTCAGTCTAACTAATTTCTCTCTTTTCTTTTTCATTTTTCATTTACGCTTCTTTAAGAAATATTTTCCAAATGTCCCAAAAATAATTACAAATAAATACCACTTATAAAATTATATATGCATCTTCTATATTTTTATTTTATGTTGACATGCTTAGTTTTTTTTAAATGACTCATTGCACTCTACCCATATCTTAATTCTGAAATCGCTCTACAATTTTAATCTAACTGATTTCTGTCTTTTTTTTTTCATTTTTCATTTACTTTTTCTTTAAGAAATATTTTCCAAATGTTTCAAATATAGTTACAAACAAATACCACTTACAAAATTATATATGTATAATAATTATAAATTATGTGTACATATATGTATAATCTATACTATATTTAAAGTGCGAAGGTCCTTAGAGAAATGTCGTTCGCCTTTTTTGTCCTTTAACAATAGAGTTCACACTGCACAAAATAGTCATTTCATTAGTTTCTTAATATTTAGGATTTTAAAATCAACTAAAATTTTATCTATTATAGTATGAAATCCCAATATTTATGACATTAAAATCAACTAAAATTTTCCTTTTACAATTCAAAATCCTAATATTTAGGACCAAATATAAGAATTAATTTTGAATTTTTTGAAAACGTTTTAATATCTCACCACTAAGCATGGGAGTCAAGACAACGTTTTAAATTTTACTCACCACTAAGCATTGGAGTCAAGACATTAAAAGCAAAAACAAAAGTACTACTACTAATATTTAATTTGAAGATATGAAATACTATTGTTGATTCTTCTATTATTTTTTGGTCCAGTACTATTGGTTATTCCAAAAGTAAATCTAGATGAGGAATTAGAGTTAAAATAAGCCAATATACAACTAATACAAAGGAAATTAATTTCTACTCCCTCCTTCTCAAATTATTTATCATTTTAAAAGTTCAAGACAAAATTAATTATTATTTTTATTTTATCTTTAGTAGTAATTGTTCTTGAAGATTTAGATGACACATAAATAAAGTAAATGTTCAACGAAGAGAGATTATATTTAAGACATAAATAAGGGTAAAATAATAAAAGAATCTCTTCTCCTTCATATTTTCTTTAGGAGCGTATAAAGGAGAAATACAAAAAATAATTTGAGACGGAGAAAATATTTATTAGTAATCAAGAGCTTTTAAATAGGTAAAAAGATAGTGAATTTATTTGGGATATGAAATACATTTATTTTAACAACAAGAAACCAAATAAATAGTTGGTCAATATCAGAAATCACATCAATTGATAAATGACGATGAATGCTTACAATTATAGATTTATTAGAATTGAAGTCACATTAATCAATAAGCTCACGAAGTTTACTAGCAAAATTAGCTAAGTTCTGGTGGAATATATTTCTAAAAATTGAAGGCAGTAAATTTATGTGTATTTGGCATAAAACAAAATATCAGGGAAATTTTTTAACTCAAATACTAAAACCCTGTATCAAAATTATTCAAAGTTGCAAGTTGAAAACTATGTTTTTTAAATATAAAAGGACTAAAAACAAATAATATGTGTTCTTTGTTTAATATATATATATATATTATATATATATATATGATATGTGTGTGTGTATTCACAACTAAAAAATACACATGAATCTATCTATCTATCTATATATATATATATAGATTAACAAACGTGTAGATAAGCTAAAAAGTGCATATAAGCTACTAGTCCTAGTGTACGCACTTTGCGCGTGTATCTATAGCAATATTTTTCAAGTTAACAAAAAAGTCACATTATTAAATTTTAATAATGTATTTAAGGTATAAAATAAAAATTAATTAATAAGTGATTGTGTAAAGTTTAAAACACAGCAAGCCCAATCTGAAGCCCAATGACACCTAGATGTTAACTTTGATACTGTAAAGACATTGGAAATTTCTGATAACTCCTAATACATATATACATAACAAAAAAATTTAAAACTTTTAACACATTAATTCATTGGAAGGAACCTTCACATGAAACTTATAAGACACTTTCCATTAAGTTTCATATTCTTAATAACTATGTTTTTATACTTCCCATTTATAGGCCATGCCTAAGTTTCTAAGTTATCAAAAGGCAGTTTTCATTGAGATTTGCCTTGTATTATTGTTTGACAACCTTTTGCGCTTCATGCAGTCAACCCTAGGAAAACACAAGGAAAACATAGCTAACAGCAATAGAATAATAAACATTCTCAGCCACAATACAGTACAAGATGACGGCTGAAATTCAAGTGCAGATGACATTAGTACTAAGGTAACAAATTGAACTCCAAATAACCAATTTGGATGATTAACAAAATCATGACATATCTGCCACAACTGGACGTAGAGTGATTTAAGCTACTATACTACCATGCAGTAGAAACTGCAAAGATACGACGTTCAATTAAACTTTAATGTTGAATATCATGTGTCTGCAACATAAACCTTCAACCAAAAAATATGGAGGGGTTTCATAAGACAATCTAGCATGAGGTAAACTTACAGGCAAACTGTCACACCAGCCAAGAAGAGTATTTTCTCTTTCTATCGTTCTATTCTGGACTGCTTCACAAATTGCTGACTGGTCATCAATTCATTGCATCATAGTCATCTAACTTCTCATTGTACTCCAAGACCTTTCTCCTAATCTTGGATGTATCTACCCACGTGATGAAGTCCTCCATGTTTCTTGTCACAATAAATGCTGGATCAGTAACTGTATCTGGTCCAACGCGAATATGACCCTGTTCTATATAAGTCACTGCTTCCTTCATGTGCTCGGCAAACTTCAGCCGCACCAAGATAGTGGAGAGCCTACGCCTGCAAATGAAGAACACATCCATCTATTTACCACCCATAAAAATATCATGATCCCAATTATGGGCAACTAACGGTGACTTGAAATGTTGTCTCAATCAGTACTCCGTATGGAATTGCAGAATGATTGATTATGCTTGGAAGATATGTGGGCTAGAGCCTTTTCTGATCCACATAAACTGCTTAATATGGAGATAGAGCTCACTTACCGGCAGAAGGATGAAACTGATAAGTTCTCGCACACAGCTAAGCTTTTCCTCGTAGTTATTACACCCATGTTATACCTGAATTAAGGAGACATCTATCAGAATTTGTAATCACATGACATCTGTGGCAATACTAAAGACAGAATACTGAATTGATTGAGAAAAGATCTTTATCAAAAGAAAAACAAAAAGCAATAAAAACTCATATCTCAATTTCTTTTTACAAGGTATAAAAACTGATCTCTCAAACTAGAAAAGAGGGAGATGGGGAAACGTTTGTGCACATACATTATACTGCTAATCGTCATCTATACATTAAGCTCATATGATATAATACATAGAAACCAAGCAAAAGGAGGATCAGAGCCCGAGATATAGAGTTCTCAACCGTTTCCGAAAAAACCTACTCTACATGTTTGCCTAGTATCTGACGTTTATATATTGAAAACAATAGTTTAATAGTTGGAGAACCTTTTTTATATAGCTACAACAAATTAAGGTTTTCTTCACTCCTGCAACATTTTCTTCTCATTAACTATATATCCTAAACAAAATCATAGGTCTAAAGCAATTAGCCTACACAAGGACGATAACAAGTTGATATCGCATCCCTAACTTGGCAAATACTCTCTCAGGCACTCCAAAATTTGAAACTTAATACACAAAGCAGAATAACATAAGGCTTAAGCACTGACAGCTTTTCTAGAAGGGCATCAGTCATCTCAATCCGATAAGGATCTCTTGGGTCCATCTGCTTTAGTATATTCACCAGTTTCTGCGCCATTCTGCATAAACCCGAGTACCTAACATACACACAAAAAAAAGCAAAAATAAATAAATAAATAAATAAATAGCTCTTTATGCAACTAAAATGAAAATAGGAGAATAAAAAGACAAACTTTTTGTAGTCGTCTCGGCCAGTAACGTGGTAGCGACGCATGACATTAGGTTCTCTGTGACCTCCTTCTCTCTTCCATTGTAGAAAGTCCACCTTCTTTAGAAGCTTCTGCTCATGAGCTTTTAGCTTCCTCATATTTGGCTATCGGCAACCGCGGTTCTAGGGTAAGGCAAGTGAAGCCCTTGCCTTGGGCCCCCAAATAAGCGCGTACCTTAAAGCTAGTAATTATATAAGAGAGAAGATCATTATAAATTCTGTGTACATCTTTGTATAATAATTATATAAGAGAGAAGATCATAACTCTTTAACTATAAATACGATTTACATCTAAATAAAATCACTAATAAATATTAATTATTTACGGTGTCTTATCATGAACAGCCAAAATGTTAGAAGACTTGTGTAAAATATTTGTTTTCTCTCCAAATTAAGAGTTGGCTGATCTTTCTCAATTAGGACTTTCCTCAAGAACTTTGTTGTAATTCCACAAAAGGGTATATGATTTTTTTTATCTTGGATTTATTTTCTGTTATCTATTCACATGTATTTTTTTCCTTATACATTTGTTTTTTTAATTTTTTTTCTTGTGAATGTCTTACATTATATATTTATTTCAAAACTTAATTTCTTACTTCTTCCCACCATAGACAAGATGACTTGGCACTTCTCTTTGGCCAAGGATTCTATTTATCTTTTTTCTCAAATTTTTGCCTTTTTCTCCTAATTTTCTACTTATCATATTGTAAGAGTAAATATGGTAATATTGACTACTCCACTCATTCCTATTCTTTATTGTAAAAAAACGTTACAACCTCAACATTTACTACCCCTTGTCATCCCTATTCTATATTGTAAAAAACGTTACAATCTCAGCTACTCCACTCATTCTTATTCTTTATTGTAAAAAATTTGAATTCTAAAAAATATCTACTACTGTCACACCTCCTTTTTCCCGAAAGGGGGAATATGGGAGTTTATCAAATTTAAGTACCATTATTCGAATTGGGATTATTTATTTAATTTTAGAGTCGTCACTCGAAATTATTTATTTACGGTGTTCCGAGTCACCATTTATTTTAAAATCCCACATCGAAGAAATTTTGACTCTGTTAAAAGTCTGCGAAAACCAAAAGACCGGTGATAAGCAATTTTGTTAACCCGGGAGAAGGTATTATGCATTCCCGAGTTACGTGATATTAGCACGTTTGCTTTGGATCATACTTGGCTTAACAATTGTTTTATTTACGTATTTTAAAACCTATGTGCATTTAATCTTTAACCGTTTTTAATTACTCGATTATTCGTGATTATGGAATTAACTTGAAACGAGTCACGCGTACGTGTACTCTTTTTGTTTGGTATGTCAAAGTCATGTTACGCGTACGTGTACACGACTAATAACACTTTATTATTGTTAAGAATGTTTGGCCAAAGTCACGCGAATGTATAACTGGATTTATTTTTTGAAACAGATCACATATGCGTGAATCTATTTTATTTGGGGCGCTCAAGATTATGTCACGCGTACGTATACACATTTTATCATGTTTTATCAATTTTAAGATGGCTTTTCCAAAGTCCCACGAACACGTATTTCAATTTAATTTGGAAAATCATAATTATGTCACGCGAACATGTACATAATCACGATGATAATTTCAAAATGCGCCTAAAGCGAGCTACGATGTTCATAAGCTATTTATCATATGTTAATTTATAAGAGATAAAGTAGCTTACTAATTATTCTGAGCCTTAACCAGATTAAATTATTCCACCCAAGTTCATTCTCTTTTTTCCCCATGGCTGAAACAAATCAGCAGCCAAACATATTGTGTGAAATGTCAGGCTAGCATCTACCCAAACCCAATTGAACTTAAGATCAAACAAAATCTTCAACAATCCAAACCAATTAATAGTGAAACGCAACAAAAGGTTTAAACTGACAATTTTACTACGGCAAAATGAAACAAAATGAAATGAAGTTCAGGGATACAGAAATAACACTAAGACAGTACACAAAACGTGAACCTTTTCATTGAAAGCATTCTATTCATTACTAACCAATTAATAAAACAAAAGCATCAAAAAATTAACATGGCCAACAGATAAGATTAATTACAGAATAGGAATTTCAATTACAGACCCACAAACACATGTATCCACCCTATTACATGAATAATTATTGATTTATAGTGGCTAAACATATAAACATGAGAAAATTTCCAATTACATGGCTATGGATTCCACTAGGTAAAATGTTAACCAAAACGACTGAAGAAAAGCACACATTTCAACAACAAAATCATCTATTATGTGACATACTAACATAGTTTCATTCATAAAAATCACAACGAATCACATATGGGCTTAGATCATACCTAGATTACCGAATAAACAGCAAGGAGAGACTAAATCTGGAACTCAGCAAGCAATTTCCAGCTGAGAAATAGCAGAATTTCTGACCGAAACCTCGACAACTTCAAACAACTCAGGGATTGCTCGCTATCCTCGTTTCCTTTTCTTTCATTCTGAAGCTCTATCGTAAATAAGATCTGGAACCCAGTTTTTATCACCGAGTTTCAGATTATTATTTTTTTTGTTTTCTTGAGTGTGTGTTTTTAGATCTGCTCCTCCCGTCCCTTTCTTTTGTGAGGTCTGTACGTGTGTGTAGGGTTAATAGTGTGTGTGAGAAGAAATGGATTGGAGAAGAAGAGGGGGAAACGGCGGCTGCTATCTAAGGAAATGGGGGGCGGTCTGATTTTCTGTTACGTGGGAGTATCTGGGGAATAAATTAGGTCTCACCCTTTTAGGGTTTTGGAAGGTGGTGTAGCAATCCGGTTGGGTATGGGATTTTGGGTCTGGAAATTGTCGCCTTACTATTAATTAAATTTATTTTAGTAAAACGATCTAATTAGTATTTTAACTAGTTAAGTAAACTAATTGATTAAAGTTAATGTATATTCTTGTGACTTTCATGTATTAATCTAACAATTAAAGAATAATTAATTCCTAAAATGTAACTTAATCTTAAGATGACATGAAATAAAATGTGACAATTTTTTATATTTTTTCTATGATTTTAAAATATTAAATATACATGAAAATGCAACTAAATGCATATAATCAATTCAAAAATAAATAGAAAACAACTATTTTTTGTAAATTTTATAGGAATATTTTTCTCTAGGGCAAAAATTAGATGCTCACAACTATCCAACCTTTCATATCCCTCCGTGAAGAAGAATGATATGAAAACATATAACATGGAGTAGCCCTTTGGATATAATTTTAGGTAGAGTTTGGAAGGGTTCTAAATCAATACAATTTCCTACAAACGAAAAACTCAGAGAAGTTAGACTTTTCTCCCTAAAAGAATCCCCAGGATGGAAAGAAGCTTGAAAGCAGGAATGAAATAGCGACCGAACGAGCAAATTATGGATTCTTCAGTTTTTCCGTCCCTACAATTCCAGTAATTTCTATATGTAAGGATTTTGGATTTATTTTAATTTTTAGAGTCGCCATCCGGATTTTTGACGATACTCCGGGATACCGTTTTATTTTAATTGAGTGATCACACATACCCGTACAAAAACACTTACTAATAGATCCAGCTTTACCTTCAATTTCATGAATATTTTATATAGTGTTTAACAAAAGGTATGGGTGAATGATTTAGCTTCTAACTTTAAATGTGCGTGAATGATTTAGCTTCCAACTTTAAAAGAAGTATGATTTGGAATATTGTACTATTTCATTTTTGTTATGGTTTGTTCTGTTTGTACTTTGTTGTATCATATATGGCTTTCAACGACGAAGAGTTTCAACGTCCAACCTTATGGTTAGAGACATGACTTTTCGCGGATATTGAGTTTCACTATCCAGGCTTTACTATTTTCAACATCATTTTTCGACTTTTATAGATTTTCTTTTTCAAATAGCATTTTTTTGTGGCTTATGTTTCTCAACACGAGTAGTTAAAAATTTTTTGTTGTCCTAATTAAAAGTTATATTTGGCAGATATATGAATCATTTCTTGACAATATATAATACAAGTGGAGGAGTATGTAATTTTGGTAGAAATATACACACGACCGGTGTTTATATCAAATAATAAACAAAACATGTTTTTCCTATACACGTTTACCACTTAACTATAGCTAAATAATGTGTATCAGCTCTTTATTTTTTTAACTGCTAAAGTTAAATTAGTTTGTTTGACGTAAACATCTGAACAATTATGAAAGCATTAAAATTTAGATCAATAATAAAAGGAAAAGAGATAAATATATTTACTAAATATACAATAATGTTCAAATAAAGAGATCAATTCCTTTTAAACTTTAAAAGACTAACAATCATCAAGTGATGAAAAATAAATGATGATACTAATAATAAAATATACTAAAACTTGAGACTAAACTACTTATTTGAATTTAGAAACTAATTAAAAAAAAGATAATTAGTTCTTCTGTTACCGCGCGAAGCGCGGATTAATTCACTAGTTAGTAAGTAAAGAGGATTACATTAGAAAGTGGCAAGTAGATTCTTGTCCCACATTGGTCAATAGTCGTAAAATTTTCCACTTTATAAGTTGAGCTTGTTGGCAATGGGCTTTGTTAGCAGTAAGTTTGACTTGTGGTTTAGTGTAATAAACTTCTCAAATAAAGAATTAAGAATTTAATAAATAATAAAACGAAAATATGTGTGGGGTAGGTACGAATTAAAATTTAAATATTATATTGAACTCATAACTTTAAAAATATAGTGAATCCAATACTAAATACTTTAGAACTTGAAAACTTAAAGTTTTAAGAGTAAAGACTCTTATGTAAAAGATGAAAATAAAGACAGATTAATCAAATATTAAATGCCCTTGGAACGAGACGAAAATTAATATATGTAATATGCAACAATAGTTTTTGCAGCAAATTCATAATATGAGTTCTCCTTTTATCTTCTTGCATGAAGCATGTGAATTGGGTGGATGGACGAGATGTTTGTGAGTTTAAATCTAGTTTTTATCACTTTGAACGAAATATCAGAAAGATAAACGAGTAAATAAAACAGACACAATACAATAATTATTCAAGGCTTCAAGCTACTACCGACGGTTTAAAATCACTACTATATGATTTGCGCGGAGATGGGTTTCTCAGCTAATTAAACCAAAATAGGAAGGGCCCAACCGGGTTCGAACCGGTGACCTCTTGATCTGCAGTCAAATGCTCTACCACTGAGCTATGGACCCAGCTGGCTTTGTTACTTCAACGTATTTTATATGTAACTTTACTTCTCTTTTCTTATTTCGTTTCGACCCTTTTTTCTCTCTCTATTTATTTCTTAACTAACTCACGACTGTTCTGTAAAATAAACTCACACGTTGGGCAAAAATGTGGTAGACGGGAATATAGCTGGGTAAGGGTGTACATATGTTGGGTTGATTCGGATTTTTCAATTACCGAACCAAACTAATTGTAGGTTATTAAATTTAAAGACCAAATCAAACCAATAAAAGTCTAGTTTTTTAATCTCGGGTTTTTGTATTTTTGTTTCATAAAGTCTTCATATCACAAAACATAGTATTTGTGCTCCAAATATTTCTTTAATCCTCGTAAACAGAACTATATAAGGTATTTTTGAATAAAATAACATAAATATGAGTTGAGTCATATCATTGTACTAAAATATTCACAATAAAGATAATAAAATCGCATAAAATAAATATTATTAATAAGCCATAATAAAATACAAATATAATTTAAAATTACTAATAAGCTGCTAAAATAAGTACGACAAATAAGTATTATTATTTACATGGCCAAACACTAGAAGAAAAATAAGTTATGCATTTTATCTAAACCATGAAAAAACCAAAAAATAGATATCTAACACTATTTTCAGTCACAATACAATGGAATTAAATGTCTTTTATTAGATTTGTATTGATTTACTTTTGGTTTAGAATTTATTTGAGTTACTAACATTTATGGGCTATAAAACTTATTGGAGCATCCAAAAATAATAAGTTCAAGCTTGAAATAATAAGTTAAAAGATAAAATTATGAAAAAACTTAAGAAATAATTATAAACTACACTATAATAAATATATTTATGTATTAAATATATTTAAAACTTCTACACATACGATGTCGGGCTGCTTTGATTTCGGTTTGACTTTGTTAGTTAAAATCAAACCAAACCAAATATGGTCGGGGCGTTTTTTCCAACACCAAACCAAATCAAACCAAACCATAATCGGCTTTGTTTTCTCGGTTTGACTCAGATTATCGGGTTGGTGCGATTTGTCGGTTTCAATTATACACCCTAATGCTGTGATTAGTACTCTAAACATGGGCGGATTTATAGGCAAATATAAGGGGCACATGAACTCATGCTCTTTCCGTAAATTAGGTATTTTATATACATATTATTTAAAATTGGTCTAATATTATCTGATAAAACTCTGCTAAAAAATAACTAAATGGTGTTCTTGGTTGAATGCTCAGTTATTTACCTAGAGGAGCACGGATCAAAGCCCAAGAATATTATGTAGGAATAAAAATGCAATGATTACTTATACATCGATTAGTTATTTCATCGTTTACTCAGTATAAATAATACATAAATTAGCTCATAACTTATACCTATTTACGTTTGGAATTGTAAAACAATAAGCAAATACCCTTGGTGTAGTCAATTTTATTCGACTAAAAAGCTACCAAAAATAGTATTAGCTATACTAATTTTAATACATGGTAATTCCCTTTCTAACAAGCAACCAAATGACCCATGGTGACAAAGCTATATACAGAAGCAATTGTACACGTGTGAGTGGTCCTATAAAATTTTCTTACAAAAGTATGTCCTTTGTTAAACTTTTGAACTAATATTACGTGTAGGGTAAAACTGATTTATGTTAAATGTTCGAATGATTACATGATACATGAAACCAGAGACTGACGAAAACTAAAGCGAGTGAGAATCAAGACCGAGGAGAACGACTTCAGGTGGTATCGGGTAGCTCCCGAATGGAACATAGTCAATGGAGGCAAAAAAATGTTCGTCACTGGATGAAATTTAATGAAGAATATTCCTTAATATTAAATATGCAGTTGTTGCAGAGAATTTTGGTATTCATGACCTGCCGTTACACATTCATCAATGACCCCCATTATTGTCATTTAAGAGGGACTTGATCCTAGAACCTTGTTCCCTAGATATTACTATAAATAGGAAATTCAATAACCATTGTAGGGCATGAAATCTCAGGCAAAGCTTATGCTACACTAGCTAAATAATACTTTATTTTCTGTCTAATATTGTGCTTATCACGGTCTTCGAAAGCGTTGCTCCTGGAACCAGGTTACCTACTGTTTATTTCGATTTTCGCGCTAAATCTTATATTTTTTATTTAATTTATTTATCATTTTTGGATCAAATCAGTTCGTTTGTCTATAAACCACGCAACAAATTCAAATGTATCGTTTTACGTGTAAATAGTTTGACACCCACTGTGGGGCTTAGACAACTGCGTAATTGAGTTGATCCTTGCATCTACAACCAACTTGTTTGATTCTTTTTTTCATAGAAAAAATTGAAAAAATAACAGCTAATCATGTCAACATCATACACAACGTTGAGGCACAAGAAAACCAGCTTCAACATGAGGATTCGATCAGTGGTACCCACAGCGAGGAGGGTGTAGAAACTCCGGTACATGGTGGGCGGTATCCCCGACATGTGCGGGAGACAACTCCTGATGACGCTGAGGGTGAGCACGTTGCGGAAACATTGAGGATCTTGAGAGAGCAACAAAATACCACCATGGGCCATCTCTCAAGGCAAGACCATTCCATGACGAAACTAAAACATGCATAGTCAGACGCTTCCAACAACGCGAATGTAAGCGGCTATGTTCCTCCCAGTGCTCCCACAAATCAAATAGCTCAAAGAGTTGATAACAACAACGGAGTGGGAGGATCGGCAGCGGATCCGGTTATGATAACGACAATGATCTTTTTAAAATTAAACTCATGAGGTTCATGAGGGAAATAAACGAGCGGGTGTATCAGAGTGCGGAAGTGTTCCATGATCGAATGGACCAAATTCCAGGCGCACAATCAATGTCGAAGAGCCCGGACTCGAAGAAGTACACCCAACTGCCGTTCAAACTGAGAACATCACTAGAATTGATTTCTGAAACATTTCAAAATGCCGGACATACCAAAGTATGATGGGGCTTCAGACCCTCAGGAGCACATCACAACTTATACAATGGTGGTGAAAGGAAACGACTTGGCTCAACATGAAATTGAGTCAGTCCTGCTGAAGAAATTCGGAGAAACCCTCACGAAGTTGGCCTTAATATGGTATTCACTCTTACCCGAACACTTAATAGATTCCTTTGAGATACTCGCATATTCTTTTATCAAGGCCCATGCCGGGGCCAGGAAGGTCCATGCCTAGAAGCGGACAAATTCAGAATTTCGCAAGGAGAGTCTGAATTGCTACGTGAGTTCGTGATCAGGTTCTAGAAAGAAAGGATGTTATTACTGGTCGTACCAGATGAATGGGCAGCTGAGACATTTACTAAGAGATTGAACTCGAGAAGCTCCGACGTCTCCCAGAAGCTGAAAGAAATCTTGCTCGAGTTCCAAACAATCACATGGGCGGATGTCCATAATTGTTATAAATCAAAGATAAGGATAGAAGATGACCAACTCGGGTTCCTAGCATCAACTAAGGGTCAGGATCGAGAAATGAACAGGGATAAATCAAAAGATGATTTTGATACGAATCAACGATCTTTTAAGGGTTGCTTTTTGCCCTACGAAAGAGCTGAAGGACGCAGCAGTAAAGGGTTCTAGTCAGCGGATAGATTCGCTCCAGATAAAAGAACTCACCGTGGCCGGAACAATAGTTCATTGCAGGACAAAGAGGTATTAGGTTCCTAGGGTTCCACTTATCCCGGGAGATTAGATTATAATTTCAAAGTTAGCATAGTTGAGCTGGTATCGACAATGAGAAACATCAAGGAAATAAGGTTACCGAGGCTAATAAGATTTGATTCCATTCAGAGGGATCCTAACTTATGGTGCAAATATCATAGTAGTAATTCCGCCGAACTGAGATTGTTGATATTTGCGCAAGGAGGTGGCAACACTGTTGAACAACGGCCATCTTAGGGAATTCTTAAACAGCAGGCTAAGAATAATTACGGTCGTATTTAGACAACATGGAATCCTCGATGATGGGGGAAGACCCTCCTCAACTAACTATCAACATGATTTTTTGGGGGAAATGAGACTAATAGTGTAACTTTCTCGACAGCCAAGAAGACAAAGTATCAGTGACTCATAGCAAGAGGCTCTGGAAGTCGTTGAGTATGAAATCACCTTCATGTAAGAATACATCAATGGACTTCTTCTTCCGCACAACGATGCCCTAGTAATTTCTTTTAAAGTCTTAGATTTCAAAATTAAACGTGTTTTGGTTGAACCAGGAAGTTCAGCCAACATCATTCAATAGAGAGTTCTGGAACAAGCCAAGCTAACTAGAAGCATCAATCCGGCAACAAAGCTCCTCGTTGGGTTCAACTTAGCAAGTGTGACAACCAGATGGGAGATCTTGCTGCCCACAAACACCGAAGAGGTCACGAAGACCACTTTATTTGAAGTGGTGGACGACAACATGGGCTACAATATAATTATCGGTAGACCATGGTTACATGAGATGAAAGCTGTTCCATCAACATATCACCAAATTCTAAAAATCCCAACTCTAGAGGGAATCAAACAAATAAGAGGGGATCAACCAGTAGCAAGGGAAATGAACTCGGTAGCGGTTTCTAAGAGTAAAGGGAAGGAACTCAACGCATAACAATTACAGGAATCGACGTCTGGTGCTGAACCAAACGAAGATGACAAGGGGAGAAGTCATCAGAGTCCTACCAGGTACCAAGATATTTTCAGGTATTGGAGGAAACATACGCAACCAAGTCCACGACAAAAGAACTCGAACAAGTGGCTTTGTTCAAAAATTCCTAGAGAGGAAATTTCACTTGGAGACAGGACTAAACCCCGAGCTCAGGTCAAGATTTATTGAATTCCTTAAAACTAATGTTGGTTGTTTTTCATGGTCGCACGCGGTTATGACAGGTATCCCACTAGAGGTGGCCGTTCACAATCTAAGCCTAGAACCAAGCGTCTCATCGGTAAGGCAGAAGAAATGCCCAATAGCCGAGGTCAGAAACAAGTTTGTCAAAGAAGAGTTGACTCAGTTACTTGACATTGGCTCAATCCGGGAGGTAAAGTATCCCGATTGGCTAGCTAATGTAGTTGTAGTTCCAAAAAAGAATAATAAATTTTGAATATGCGTAGATTATAAGATTGAATAAAGCATGCTCGAAAGAGTCGTTCCCATTGCCAAACATACGACTGGGCACGAGTTAATAAGTTTCCTTGATGCCTATTCAGGGTACAATCAAATTAAGATGAACCTGGAGGATAGGAAGAAAATCATAATGAACTTTGGCACATATTATTATAATGTGATGCCCTTCGGGCTCAAAAATGCCAGAGCCACTTATTAGAGGCTAGTGAACAAGATGTTCGAAAAACAAATAGGTAAAACAATGGAAGTATACATAGATGATATGCTGGTCAAGTCTTTGAATGTAGGTGACCATTTAAAACACCTTCAAGAAACCTTCGATATCCTAAGGAAGCACAACATGAAGCTCAACCCTAAAAAATGTGCATTCGGAGCTAGCTCCAGTAAAATATTGGGTTTCATGGTGTCACAAAGAGGGATCAAGGTCAATCCTGATAAGATCAAGGACAGGACATTCCAGACCAGCTGACAAGCATGAAATAAGTCCAAAGTCTAACCGGAAGACTGGACGCTCTAAGTAGGTTCATTTCTCGGTCTTCGAAAATATATCATCAATTCTTCTCACTTCTGAAGAAGAAGAACGGCTTCGAAGGGAATCTAGAATGCCAACAAGCCTTAAAGAAACCTAAAACGATATCTATCGAGCCCTCCGCTACTATCAAAACCAGAGGAAGACAAACAATTGCTAATATACTTATTAGTCTTGGAGGTAGAGATAAGTGCCGTTTTAGTCGGTGAGGATGAAGGTACGCAATCTCCTATCTATTATGTTAGCAAAATATTGTTGGGAGCGGGAACTCATTATCCGCACCTTGAAAAAATTTCCTTAGCTCTTGTAGTCGCCTCTCGAAAGCTTAGGCCTTATTTTCCCCTACGGAATGTCCTTCACAAACCTGAGTTGTTAGGTCGGCTAGACAAATGGGCAATTGAAATTAGTGAATTTGATATTGAGTATAAGCTTAGGACTGCGATCAAGTCACAGGTTTTGGCTAACTTTGTGGCCGATTTCATTCCGGGGTTACTACCTCTGGACGTAAAGAAGCAGTGATGGTGTCGAAAACGACATCAGAAGTTTATACCCTGTTCACATATGGAGCTTCCAATGTGAAAGGGTCCGGGTTCGGGGTGGTCCTAATCACGCCTTCGAGAGAAACCCTGAGGTAGGCCATAAAAAGTGTTACTTTGACTAACAATGAAGCCGAGTATGAGGCATTGACGACAGGACTCGAATTGGCTCGGGGACTTGGATCCAAGGTCATAGAAATCAAATGTGATTCGTAGCTGGGGGTAAACCAAGTTTAGGGATCTTTGACACAAAGTAGGAACACATGCAACAATATGTGATTAAAGTTCAAACTTTGATCCTACGGTTCAGGGAGTGGTCAATCACCCATATACCGAGAGAAGAAAACATAGAAGCAGATGCATTGGCTAACTTGGGGTCATCCACAGAGATGAAGGGATCAGATTCTGGTACAGTCATACAACTCATTCATTTGGTACTGGATGTGGATTGTTATTGTGAAGTAAATACAACTAACCTAGTCTGGGACTAGAGGAATGAGATCATCGATTATCTTCAGCACAACAAGCTGGCCAAAGACCTGAAGGCATATCAGGTACTTCGCACAAAAGCAGCTCGTTACAACTTCTAGGGGGAGGAGGGACAACTATATAGAATTTGTTCCAAGGCCCGTTGGCCCGGTGTTTAGGAGTCTCAGAGGAAGATTATGTCATGAGAGAGGTTCATGAAGGGATATGCAAGAATCATTCCGGTGCAAATTAGTTGGTGCTAAAATTAGTTAAAGCAGGATACTATTGGCCTCAGATGGATCAAGACGCGAAGGCATTCGTTCAGAAATGCAACAAGTGTCAGCGCTAACGTTGGTACACAAACTGGCAGAACTACTACATTCGATGTTGTCCCCATGGCCGTTCATGAAATGGGGGATGGATATAGTTGGATCGCTGCCACCAGGTCCCGGGAAAGTAAGATTTCTTTAATTTTATCTGATTACTTCACTAAATGGGTTGAAGCATGTCCTTACCAAAAAATCGGTGAGCGCGAAATGGTCGATTTCCTATGGGAAAACAAAATTTTCTGGTTCAGAATACCAAAGGAGATTTCCTACGACAACATGCCATAGTTCATAGGCTCCAAGGTTGCAAAAGTTCTTGAAGAACAAAAATTTAAAAGAATCACATCTTCGCCATACCATCCAAGCAAAAATAGGCAGGCAGAATCAACCAATAAGGTGATTATTCAAAACCTCAAAAAGAGATTGGAAGCAGCTAAAGGCAAGTAACCCAAAGAGTTATCGGGAGTGTTATGGGCATACTAGACGACGTCCAAGTCAAGCACGAGGGAGACACCTTTCTCTTTCGGAGGAAATAGGAGAACCAACCTTGCAATACTTCCGGGCGGACGAAAAAACAAATAATGGAGCGTTGCTGGTCAAATTGTAGCTGCTTGACGAACATAGGGACTTGGAGCACATAAGGATGGTGTCCCAGAAACAAATAATGGGAAGATACTACTGTAGGTCCAATCCCCGCTACTTTAAAGTGGGTGATTTGGTTTTGAGGAAAGTGACTTAGAACACCCGGGAGCTCAACGTGGGAAAGCTGGGTCTGACATGGGAAGGAACCTATCGGGTTTCAGCTGTCACCGAGAAAGGGTTATATGAACTAGAGAACCAAGACGGAGTCAAATTGCCGAGCAACTGGAACATGACTCACCATAAAAGGTATTGCTGCTGATGGATCCTACTTATACTGAAATTATGTGTTGCACTTTTTTTCCTTTCGTCCAGTTTTTGTCCCAATAGGGTTTTTCTGGCAAGGTTTTTAACAAGGCAGCAACTGAAAGCATACTACAAAAGGAGTGTCATCAGCAATGTTAAGACCTTTAAATGACAAGGCACAAAAACAACAAGACACTAGGGGATGGTTAGATAATCTTTGGCTCGATGTCAAAGACCCTAGTAAGAAACGAAGCTTGTCATAGAACCCAAGATTATTCAACCATTTACTAGTGTTTTTTCCTCAAAGAAGCAAGACTTCCAGTGTTCTAATTCGCATTCTTCGGGACCGAGGACTGTATAGATAGCCCCATAGAAAGAAGTTGCACAAATTAGCCATATGTATTGGAAATTTCTTTTCTTTCAGCAAATGAATGCTTATGTACTTTTGAAGATAGAAGAAATAAAATGAAGTCCTTTTATTTTTATCTTGTTTCTTGTCCAAATGATGAATTGATTTTATCATTTGAAAGTTAACTAAGAACTTCAAATGCTAGTGACAGAATGAATAGGAGACATCCTCTTCAAGAGCAGCGTAAATATAAAAGGGCCCTCTTTTATGAAACCCTCAGAGTAGATTGGTTCCGGAAGAGTTTATGCCCGAAACCCAAATGCTATTGTGAGAAAATACACCCGAAGCCTTGCCTAATTTAACACAAAACAATAAACTTTATTCAATGTTTAAACAAAAAGTAATTTTATTTATCAAACATAGCAAGCGGCATAAGTACAAAAATACAAAAGGAAAACAACAAAGGAAAATAAAGCAAAAAGGCTAAACTATGTCACCACCGGAACTCAACGGAAGAGAAGCATCTACACACTCGGGAGAAGCAGGCGGATCTGCTGCCGGCGCAGGATCTTGGCCTTCATCGTTATTCTCTTCAAGCTCCTCCCGGTTCCTGAGAACTCGAAATCAGAACTAGAAGATCCAGTCTCATGAGGCTGAGCCGTGAGGCGCTCTTGAGTAGTTAACTGAAGCATTCGGGCCTTGGCGATCTCATCGTTGATATTAATAACGCTCGCTTTGGCCTCATCCAAGGTTTTCCTCCTCATATGGTACATAGAATTTGTCTTTTCAATGATGAAGGAACCCACTTGGTGCTGAAGTTTTGCTTTGAGCCTATTAACCTCGATCAAAAGGCCATCATGCTCGGATCTCATGGCACTAAGGCTAAGATCGAGATCACAGATAGTGGTTATGTGAACCTTATTTTGATCCATGCTCTTCTTATACCTATCTTCCATAGGGGCCCACTTTTCCTCGACAGAGTAGCCTCTTCAGTTTTGGAGTTCGAAGCTGCCTCCAAATTATGTGCTTGTTTAGTGAAGGCAGACTCGCGCTCGGTAGCAGCAAGAGCAACATCCTGAAATCCAGTCCACCTAGCCTTTGCATCCTGAAGTTGTGCATGAAACTGAGTGGCTTCTTGACTGTGAGCCATCACATCTTGCTCACTCTGTTGCAACCGGGCCTCGAGCTCTGCTATTTCAACAGTCTTCACCTCTAGCACCGGGAGGAGTGCAACAAGTTGATTCCTATCAACCAACAGTTGATCCCACTCGGACTTAAGTCCTTTTTTGCCGAGGATCAATCTCTGAAGGCCCTCAAAAGAGAGGATGTTGGCCTATAAAACAAATATCAAATTCAGAAACCTTATTGTAACAGATGAATAGAAACAAGAAGTAAAAAGAACAAATACAATACCGATGCTGCACTGTGCATTGCATTATTCAACAAGTACTCTCCCGAAAGAGAGTGTATTTTCTTCTTATCTTTTTCTGTACTAGTGACTTCAGGTAGTTGGAAAGTTCTACCAGCCTGGATAGCAAGTGGAACTCCTTTGAGACTGAGAGAGAGATGCTCCTCCTCCATTGGGGATCTTCAGTGGGGGTGAATAGTTGTGCCCCAAATTCCTATGGTCATGGGACTAGGAGGGAGGGACATCTTCCTCTCTGGCGTCTATGATGGGGGGAAGAGATGTAGCAGTTGATGGTGATGAAGGTACAGCTGGTGTGGAGGGAGATGAAGCTGATGGTGTTGAAAGTTGAGAAGAAAACTGCAACAGGGGCAGTGCTGTTTGTTGGTTGCTCACTAACCGAAGGTAGAAGAGACCTAGTGTCCGACCTCATAGGACCAGAAGAAGCAACTGGGACCGGAAAGGGAGAATCAATATTCTCCACCAAATCCATTTCTTCAAAGATCTCGCCCTCGGTTGGGGTTTTACGCTCTCCAGATTGAGCATTCTCTTGAGCTGATGAAGATCGTCGTATCCTTTGTAGGGAAGCCCCTTCATAACTGGCTTCCCCATCATTGTCAATAACCACAATAGTTGCGGCTTGCTCGATCTTGGCTTTCTTCACTTTCTTATTTTTACCCCGGCAAAGGAAGAACCCTGCCTTTTTGGTTTCTTATTCTCGGGCGGGGAACTCCGAGAGGAAGCACCTGTACCGGAAGCAGAACCGAGGGCACCTGTCCGGGTGAGAGCCTCCTTCAAAAACTTCGCAACCTCTACGGGATCGACTAAAACATCCTCCTCACGGATGGAAACAGAACCCTGTGGGAGACCTGAATAAAAAAAAAGGTAGGGTTAGCCACTTTTCTTATGTACAAAGGTGGAATGAAGGCAGAGTCAGTTTACCATGGTTCTTGGCCCTCCACCTGTATTTGGGGGGCCAACTCCTTCCACCGGTGAGTCTGGCATAGTGATGTCCAGAATATTCTAAACCTACCGGTCAAGGCCTTCAACCATTGGTGGTGTCCACTAAAGTGCTGAAATAATGAATAAAGAAGGGTTAGAAATGACATGAAACAACCTATTTTCAGAGAAATAAATAAACCTTAAACTTAAGAGAATGATTCCAGGATTCGGGGAAAGATGGAGTTGTGGCCAGGATGATATCCCTAGTAGCGATGACAACAAATCTCTCCATCCACCCACGGTCATTGTCATCATCTATGCTGGTGAGTAAAGCACGGTGGCCATGCTTGCTGTAGTTTATTACACCCCCACAGAAGATTTTGGGGGAGTGAAGGTTCATCATATGTGCCAGGGTGAGGGTCTCCTTCATTTCCAGGCACAACCCCTACAGACCGGCCACCGTTCGCCACACCAAAGGGTCCACCTAAGCCAAATAAACCTGGTACCGGTGGCACAACTCCAAAATCACGGGGTCAAGTCCCCACTCAAAGAAAATGGACCCAAAGTGAAAGAATACATGCAAATATATGTAAAACCCTTTTTAGTGAAGGTCACTCACTCCACCAGGTCAGGAGCAATGATATTTAGGGCATGGAAATCACAAATTTCCTTCAAAGCAGGAATACTTGAAGGGCGAATTGAGGAGGGGTGTTTACCAACAGCCCAAGTTCGAGGGTTTGAAGTGGGGAACTTCTATTCGAAATCTTTGGCAGTGTTTAGATGTTTAGGGATGATGGTGCTCACCGTGGGAGGATCAACATCAACCTCCTTATCTTTACTCCTCTTTGGGCCTCCGCCAAAGAGAAGACCAGAGTTCTTGGAAGAATTAGCATATGAAGACATAATGATAAGAAAATGATAAGAAATTATTTTTGAAGAATATCAAAGAAGATGAAAGCAGAAGGAAGTTAAGTGCAAAGAACTTAAGGAAGCTTATGAAGTCGTTAGAAGTAAATGAAGAGGAATGATGCGTATAAGTAAAGGTATATGCGGCTAAAATCGTGGTCATGATTACCTCGAGAACTGGCAAAAGTATTGCTAAATCGTGGAGTAACACGTGTTTGGGGTATTAAATGCAAGGAGACGTGCGTCTTATAAAGTGTCAGAAACTTTTCAGAAGGGTTCAAAAAATTTTCCGCCAAGAAAGGAATCTTTACCAACTTTTCGATGGCATAAAGATGTGTCACCGGAAAGCAGGGGGACTATCTGTATAAGGTAAAATTGGTTTATATTAAATGCTCAAATGATTACATGATACTTGGAACCGGAGGCAGACGAAAGATGAAGTGAGTAGGCATTAAGACCGAGGACAACGACTTTAGGTGGCATCGATGGTGGGGTCGACGTATCACAAGGGCCCGTATTCAAACGCACCGAGGTATCAATAACCAGGGAGAAACTAAATCGTGACTATGTACTAGAAGGTACCTTGTCATTGAATGATGAGGAAGCAGAGGGGATCTCACAACCCCACAATGATGTATTGGTATCTCTATCCTTATGAATAAAGTTCAGGTTAAACGTTTTTTAATTGATCCGGGGAGCTCGGCCAATATTATTCGATTGAGGGTCATGGAGTAGCTCGGCCTACAGGACCACATCGTGACCCCATCTAGGGTTCTCAATGGTTTCAACATGGCAAGTGAAACAACTTAAGATGAAATCGTCTTACCAGTAAACGTAGCTGGAACTATTCAAGAAACCAAGTTCCAAGTGATCGAGGGCGATATGAGGTACAACTCCCTGCTCGGAAGAATCTGGATTCACAACATGAGGTCAGTTCCCTCGACTCTTCACCAAATGCTGAAATTCCTGACACCGAATGAGGTAAAATGGTGTACGGGGAACAAAATGCCGCTAAAGAGATGTTCGTGATCGATGAAGTAGTACCGGTATCAGCACTTCCATCAGCAAAGGAATCGGAGCAAAAAGAGAAAATGGAGGTTAAATAGCAACCACATGCACCAACCTCGAATCAGTCGGAGAAGTAGAGTACGAGCGAGGAAGATGACTGCTGGATCCCTCGATCCTTCATAATCACCAAGGATTTCTACGCTACCAAATCGACAGTCGAAGAGCTAGAGCAAGTCATACTGATCGAGTACCTGCCCGAGCAAAAGGTATATCTGGTCACGGGGCTAACCCCCGGCTCAGGGAAAAACTCATTAAATTTCTTATCAATAATATGGATTGTGTTGCTTGGTCCCACCTAGATATGACAGGGATCCCACCAGAGGTCACTACACATCGATTAAGCTTGGATCCGAAGTTCTGACCGGTAAAGCAAAAGAGAAGGCCCCAGTCCGGGGTAAAACATCCATTCATCAAGGACGAGGTAACCAAACTTCTCATCTCGAGGCCCCAGTCGTGGACAATGTTAAGGCCGTACAAAGATTAACGGGGCGCATAGCCACCCTAGGCCGATTCATCTCGAGGTCTTCAGATAGGAGTGATCGGTTCTTCTCACTGCTCAAAAAGAAGAATAATTCTGCATGGACCCCGGAATGCCAACAAGCATTAAAAGAATTGAAGCGCTACCTCTCGAGCCCTCCACTACTTCATACACTGAAAGCGAACAAGCGACTCTACTTGTACTTAACAGTTTCAGAAGTCACGATAAGGGGGGTCATAGTTCAAGAGGAGCAAGGTCCGCAATTTTCTATTTACTATGTTAGTCGAACTTTAGGTGAGGCCGAGACCCGGTACCCACACTTAGAAAAATTAGCTCTTGCGCCTCTAGGAAATTAAAATCATATTTTCAATGTCACCCAATTTTCATAAGCCCGAACTCTCGGGCAGATTGGCCAAATGGGCCGTCGAGATCAATGGGTACGATATCGATTATCAACCCCGAATGGCCATCAAGTCTCAAATCTTAGCAGACTTCGTGGACGACTTTACACCAGCCCTTGTACCCGAGGTCGAAAAGGAATTATTATTGAAAATGGGTACATCACTGGGGGTGTGGACCCTCTTCATAGAAGGCGCTTCGAACGTGAAGGGGTCCGGGATAGGCATCATTTTTGAAGCCGCCCACGGGTAATACAATTAGACAATCTATCAAAACTTCCAAGTTGACTAACAATGAGGCCGAGTATGAGGCCATGATTGCTGGTCTCGAGCTAGCCAGGAGTTTGGGAGCAGAGGTCATCAAGGCCAAATGCGACTCTTTACTTGTGGTAAACCAAGTCAACAGAACTTTCGAAGTTTGAGAAGATCGAATGCAGAGGTAATTGGACAAACTACATGTGACTCTACATCGGTTTAAAGGATGGACCCTACAACATGTACCTCAAGAACAAAATAGCGAGGCCGATGTCCTCGCAAATTTGGGTTCATCAATTAAAGACGGCGAGATTAGCTCGGGGACTGTCGTACAAATTTTGAGGTCAATAATCGAAGAAGGACACACCGAAATAAACTTCACAAGTCTAACATGTAATTGGAGGAATGAATATATAGAGTACCTAAAGAATGAGAAGCTTCCATCGGATTCGAAGGAATCAAGAACACTACGTACAAAGGCTGCACGGTTCACATTGGCCGAAGATGGAACACTGTACAGAAGGATGTTCAATGGACCGTTGGCAGTATGCTTGGGCCTAGGAGATACCGCCTACATCCTACGGAAAATTCACGAAGGCACCTACAAAAATCATTCAGGTGCCGAGTCATTAGTTCATAAAATCATCAGAGCGGGATACTACCGGGTCGATATGGAAAAAGATACAAAAGAATTTGTTCAAAAATATGACAAATGTCAAAGGTATGGGCCGATGATTCACCTACCCCGGGAGAAAACTCCACTCAGTCTTATCCCCATGACCGTTCATGAAATGGGGAATGGATATCATCGCCCCCTACCATCGGCCCCAGGTAAAGCTAAATTTATTTTCTTTATGACTGACTATTCGGGAAAGTCAGAGAAAAAGAAGTCATAGACTTCATCTGGGACCACATTATATGGAGATTCGGGATGCCTTCCAAGATTGTCTGTGACAAAGGAAAGCAATTCATCGGCAACAAAGTGACAAAGTTTCTTGAAGACCACATAATAAAAAAGATCTTATCAACACCATACCATCCTAGTGGGAATGGACAGGCCGAGTCGGAAAATAAGACCATCATTCAAAATCTGAAGAAAAGATTGAACGACGCTAAGGGAAAATCGAGAGAAATTTGCCCGAGGTCCTTTGGGCGTACCCAAAAACATCGAAATCCAGTACCGGGGCAACACCGTTCTCCCTAGTCTATGGCACCAAAGCTCTGATCTCGGTTGAAGTCGGGGAACCTAGCGTCAGGTTTCTATATGCAATGAAAGAGTCAAATCACGAGGCTATGAATACAATCCTCGAATTGCTATATTGAAAACGGGAAGCCTGCCTCATTCTAATTGTCGCATAGAAGCAGCAGATTGAAAGGTACTACAATCGAAGAGCCAATCTTTGACACTTTAAAATCGGGGACTTGGTTCTAAGAAAGGTCACCCTCAATACTCGAGACCCTACGAAGGAAAACTTGGCACGAACTGGGGGGGACCGTATCAGGTCCTCGATATCGTTGGAAAGGGATCCTACAAATTTGGCACGATGAACGATGAACAATTACCAAACAATTGGAACATATCACTCCTCAAACGATATTACTGATAAGGTACGACCTTCTCATTTTCATATATATTTTATACTAACCATCTGCAAGTGTTTAATCGAAGACATCAAAGATTCTTCAAACAGAAAGTCCTTAGGTCTAAAAACACGCGTTGCACTCTTTTTCCCTTAGATCGATTTTTGTCACATATGGGTTTTTCTGGCGAGGTTTTTAATGAGGCAACCATTGTTCGTGCTAACTTAGAGAAATTCAACAATATCTTAGGCTTCTTTACAATCAACCTCGAATACTGGGGGCATCACCCTCGGATGATTACAAGGGAAGTACTTCGTGTCAACAGGGTCTCGATAGGTAAATTTTGTAAGGGGCCAAACGATCTAATGAACCGTGTCCATGTAGATTACTTGTCCTAATGGAAAAACATGTACGCATGTATAATCTATTTGAAAGAAGTATTGTTCCTTGCCAGATATTTCATACCTTAGAAAATTTTTTACTTTACAATTTCATACTTGTGATATGTTGTGGACACTAGCTTAAGGGGCGATCACAACTAAAGTTCGAATAATTGACCCCGCACTCGGGGAACTCCCATCCAAAAAATTGAAATGATCGAATTACTAAAACCTCAAGATCATAAGACCTTAAAAAGGCAATCCTCGACTTTATAGGCCACAACCACCACACTCGGGGAATGACGCTTCGAACAAATTCGAAGTATAATCGGGAAAAAATCTCAAGAGGCAAATCCCAAGTTAAAGGATATGGCCAAATTAACACGGTTCAGAGACGTCCAAATTCTGTAATAAAAACAGGCTTTCAAACACTTTTATAAACCGGTTTCAAAAGGCTACCCTCAGCAAAATGACAAAAGGGTTTCGATAACACTAACCCTCAAAAAACCTAATGGGTACAAATTTATTTTGTTCTAAGGCATAACAAAGAAAAAGGTTTCGGTAAAACTAATACTCAAAAAACCTAATGGGTACAGATTTAGCTCGTGCTAAGGCATGATAATTTTTTATATGATTAACTTTTTAAGTCGAAAAGGGAAAAAAGCTATTCTCTTGAGGCCATATCGACCCAATTCAAGAGCCTAAGGGAAGTTTTATTTTTTGAGTTCGAGAAATCATCCTCACTCAACTAAAACCTAAGGGTCATCCTACGTTGAGTTCAAGCAAGTACTCACTCGATTATAAAAATTACAATAGTCCGACTTAGATCGAATTGCTTCAACTTCGAACTAACAAAATTTTCATAAGGCATGAGTGAATTAGAATTTTCACAAGTCAGTAGTTGAAATAAAGACAAGATAGAAAGAAAAGGAATATTTTATACATATGAATATATATTTACAAAGGACCGATCAAGGTCCTACACAAAAAGTTCAAAAAAAGGCTAGAAAGAAATGTTCAAAATATTAAGGTTCCTGACTATTCTTGGGGGCAGCTTCTCCATCGGGGTCCCCCTACTCTCGGACCCGCTCTTGGTGCCCTCATCATTAGCATCATCAGAAGAGTCCAGCGCTCTAGCATCGGCTTCATGCTCTTTAACCTTTATTATCTCATCGGTAAGATCGAAACCTTGAGCATGGATTTCCTCGAGGGTTTCCCTCCGAGATTGGCATTTGGAAAGTTTAGCAATCCAATGTGCTCGAGTTTGAGAAGTCTAGGCAGACTCTTTTGCCTAGGATTGAGCAGCTTCAACATCGGATCGGTAGATGACCACGATCGCCTCCGCATCAACCTTAGCTTTCTCTGCCTCAAACTTGTCCCTTTCAAGTTCGGCAGCCAGCTGAGCCTCGATCTCCTTTATTTTCTTGGCATGTGCCAAGGTTTTCTCCTTCATGCTCCGAAGTTGATTTTTGGCTGATGACAGCTGGGCTCGAACAACCTCTTTCTCCGAGGTGAGGCGGTCCAAATTTTCCTTCTGCCCCAGGGTCTCCGCCTTCATCATGTTGACCTCCTCAAGGAACTGCTCGATCCTCTCTACCTTTTGCTGCAGCTGCGAGAATGAAGTGTTAGCCACCGTTTCTGAATCAAGCTTATGAGCTTTTAAGATTGTCATTACCTGCTCTATCAGGTCGGTCTGTTCTTTATGAGCCGTGGCCATCTCAGCTCAGAGGTCCTTGATCTCCTCTTCTTTCTGCCCGCTCAAGAGTTTGAGAGTGTTCCTCTCCTCTGTAAGCCCATGAAGATCAGCCTCCCATTGGTGCAGCTCTGCTCGGGACTTGGAAAAAGCCTCCTGATAGAGTGCCAAAGCATGTATGAAAGAGAAAGGAAGTTAGACAGGAAATAGAGGAATGTGATATCAACAAAAGGAATTAAGACTTACCCAATTCAGGGCTCGTTGAGCCTCATCAAAGAGGTTATACGCTTCACTCAGGTCGGAAGCATCTTCGACCCAGATAAAACAACCTCTAAAGTCCTCCCCTCCGGGGGCTCTGTCTACCTCGGGGGTCTTCATAGCTTGGGCCTCCCAAATTGCCTCCTCGAAAAATGTAGGCAAAGTTGGAGAATCTTGCCCCAAGTGGGTCTCTTGGGACATTCTCTTTGCTTTGAAGGGCCTCGGAGCCGGCCCTTTTAGACGTACCTGCCGTTTTCTCATTCTGGTGGGAGGTGTCTTTGATCTCCAATGACTCGAGGACTTTTCGCAAGTCCATTTCCAAGAACCCCTCAACTCGAGGCGGGATCTCATCAACCACCATCGATCCAGCGGCCTTTGGGGCCTCGATCGTCTTCTTCACTCGGGCCACCAGTACGGAGTTGTCTTCTACTTCCTCCCTTAGCTGCTGAAGTACGTATGTAGGCAGGGCAGCACTGTCTGTCATCGACTTATGAGTTAGGGTTTTCTTTGGCTTTGGGACCCCGAAGGTCGAGGTCCTTTTCCTCTTCTTATCCTTCGCTGGTTTCGGAACCGGGGTCGAATTCTCCTCCTCGCCAGACGGGGGCCTCATGACCGTATCTTTGCCCAGGAATGTACACGAGAAAATTCAGTAAGTATGAGATGGATATCTTAATCAAATCATCAGATACATGAAAAAGGGCTTACCATAATTATTGGCCTCCCATCGGCCCTTTGCTAAATTGCGCCAACAGCGCTCGGCGTACGTAGAGGTCGAGGCCAGGTTCCGAACCTAGCTCTCGAGGTCAGGAAACGCACCAGAAATCTAAGAAACTGCTACATCATGGAAAAATACATTTATGAGAAAAAGTGAAGGAATAAAATGATACATGGAAGCTAACAGTGAGATAATACTTACAATTCATGTTCCATTTCTCAGAAAATGGAATCTTCTCTGCCGGGATTAGGTTGAAAGTCCTCACTTGAACGAAACGGCCCATCCAGCCTCGATCCTTGTCCTTATCAATGCTCGAGAACATCACCTCTGTAGCTCGATGCTGAAATTTTATTAACCCACCTCGATAGAGATGGGGACTCTACAACCTGATGAGGTGGTCGAGGGTGAAAGACACCCACTCGACTTTTCTCGCGAAGAATCAGAGCAGAATGACAATTCTCCAAAAGGAGGGATCTATTTGGCCCAGGGTTATCTAGTACTTATGGCAGAAATCAACGATGACAAGGTCGAGGGGGCCCATCATGAAAGGGTAAGTGTAAACACTCAGAAACCGTTCCACGTGGGTGGTGATATTTTCTTCGGGGGTTAGAATCACCACCTCTTTGTCTTCCCAATTGCAGCCTCTCTTTAACTTCTTGAGGAAGGTCTCAGTTATCGAGAATATGTACCTTGATATTGGCTCGAACCGATCAGGGGCCGAGGAAGTTTTCTCGATCTTAAAATCGAAAGTAAGGACGCACCCTCCGAGAAAACACTCCTCAGGGTGCGGCTCCACCGGTGTTTTATCACCGGCCAACCGCGATGAAGAAGAATTTTACTTTTGGGAAATGTTTTGGACGTTTTTGCCATTCTTGTTTGAGTTTGAAGAAAAAAAGAGATGATAGAATTTTGTGTTTAAGAAGAGGTTAACAACAAAACCTAAAAATCTTGCATAAGGGAGGAACTTAGAAGATGGGAAAAGCTTTGGAGATTAAAGAATGTTAAAGGTAAAGTTTGAAAGAGTGTAAAAAGAGGCCTGTTTATTGGATTCACAGTGATGGTTCAAAGCCACGAGTGGCCGACCGCCAACTGACATACATTAATACCTTGGGGAACTGCACCGACGAGATGTTTCAATAACTTTCGCTGCGTACGTCACGAAGGTGACATCATGACATGTCAGGGTAAAAATCAAAGGCTCAATTCATTTCTTGTCGTTTTACTCTGAAAAATGGGGGACTATCTATACACGGTTAAAATCGGGCCCACCCGATTTTGCTATGTGACCGAGACTAGGAAGTTGCATCGAGGGTCGATCTCGTAACAGAACTGACTAAGTTTCAAGGACAAGGTACCGAGTTTGGAGTCGAGGTACCTATCGAGATCGAGGTTAATAGTGATCAAAGCCAAATGAGACAAACATTGAGCAAGATCGAAGATAGCACAATAACTGAAATGTGAGATATCTGTAACTGGTCGAAGATTATTGTAACGACCCAGACGGTTGTTTCGAGAGTTATAGCCATGTTTCCCCTATTTATGCTTCTTTATGTATTATTCAGTTGTATTGTATTGTACCAGGTTAGTTGGTTTGGGTCCGGAATGGTTTCGAAGAGGAATGAGTAGTCTCCTATTTAGAAGCTTATGTTGGAAAAGTCAACCGGATGTTGACTTATGTGTAAACGATCTCAAATTTTTATTTTTAGGGTTCGGTTAGCTCTGTTAGGTAATTTTGGACTTAGGAGCACGCCCGGAATGTAATTTGGAGGTCCGTGGTAAAATTAGGCTTGAATTGGCGAAAGTTGGAAATTTTGGTCTGCAATGGAAAATTTGATATCGGGGTCGGAATGGAATTCTGGAAGTTGGAGTAGGTTTGTAGTGTCATTTGTGATGTGTATGCAAAATTTAAGATCATTCGTATGTGGTTCGGTAAGTTTCGGCGTCGTTTGCGGAATTCGGAAGTTTAGAAGTTCTTAGGCTTGAATCCAAGGGTAATTTAGTGTTTTGATGTTGTTTTGAGTGTTTCAAAGGGTTGACTAAGTTTGCATGTTGATATATGACTTGTTGGTATAGTTGGTTGAGGTCCAAAGGGCCTCGAATGTATTTCGGGTGGTTAACAGATCAATTTATTGTGTTGGGAGATAGATGGTTTGCTGGTTTCTAAAGCTACTGGTGTTTTCCGCACCTGCGGATGGGGAGCCGCAGGTGCGTTTGGGGAAGTCGCAGATGCGGATGTGGAGAACCTAGGCTGGGTCCGTATGGGCGTAAGATTTGTTGCATCTGCGAGCCCGCAGGTGCGAGACCTGGGTGCAGATGCAGATGCAGATGGGAGATGTTTGGCCAATCCTGCAGAAGTGGAATAAGGACGCGCAGGTGCGCGCCCGCAAGTGCGAAACCTGGGCGCAAGTGCGGAAATATAGGACTTAAGTGGTTCTCGCAGGTATGAGGTTTTGATCGCAGGTGCGGTTCCGTAAGAGCGGATATTTGGCCGCATGTGCGAAAGCCCTGGGCAGAAAGTATAAAAAGAACACTTCGCGAATTTTGGTGCATTTCCACCATTTTCAAGTCAGGTTTTGGAGACTTTGGAGTGATTTTTGAAGGGAGATTCAAGGGTTTTCAGTGAGGTAAGTTGCTTGAGCTCTAATACTCCTATCTGTGGTGTTTCTCCTTTCTTTTATCAATTAATTAGTGGAAATTAGAGGTGAAAATGAGGGGTTAGGGCTTGGGATTTTGGAGAGTTTGATTTGGGGATTTGAGGGATGAAATGATGTTAGATTCTGATCAATTTTGTATGTATGGAATCGTAAGTGAAATGATCTTTCTAGTTTTGTAATTTTTGTTGGATTATGAGACGTGGGCCTAGGGGCCGGGTTTGAACCAATTTCGGGTTCTTGGTCTAATTTAGTAGTTTTTTTTCTTGTGGAATTCATTCCTTAAGTGTATATTGATCGTATTGTACTGGTTGTGAATAGATTCGGAGAATTTGGAGGCCTAATCGAGGGTCAAGAGCGTAGCGGAGTAGGATTTGGCTTGGTTTGAGGTAAGTAACGCTTCCAAACTTGGCTCTGAGGGTTCGAAACCCCGAACTATGTGTTATGTGATTAGTATAGAGGTGACGCACATGCCAAGTGGAGGGCGTGCGAGCGTGCACAGTGAGAATTGTGGCATGGACGATTCCATGGCACCGTTTAATGACTTTATCCTGTTAATATACATGTTTCGTCATGTGATGAATTAGTTTAGCTGTAAACCAAGCTAGATATCATGTTTTAGGCTTTGTGCCGGTATTTTGGGACCCTTAGCGGCCGTTTATTGCTGTCATCTCATTAGTTTCATTTATTAGTTCATACTACGTCATGATCATGCATCTTTATATCATATCTCAGTCTCGGTAATTTATTGATTTATCATATCATTTGTTCCGGGTTATTTTCATGACATTGTGAGCCCGTGGTGAGACTAGAGAGGTTGATGACTGAGTGAGGATGAGAGCCTATTATAAATGACAATTATGGGATCGGGCTTCATTCGGCAACGGTTATATTGATGATTTTAATAGCGCTTGGGCGGTAGAAGCCCTTCCGGAGTCTGTAACACACCCCTAGTGAGCGTAAATGATATTATTGAGGGATTGATTTCCCTGGACATGGATTTGTCTGAAGTACTTGATACCGGGAGATGGATTTCTCCACAAGGCTGGACTTCCCTTTTTGTCCTCGGTACTGGATGACGATCAGTTAGTGTTGTATATATGTTCCGAGATGGATTTTCGTAGGCCGGATGGCCATATACAGTACCGAGTGATTGAGCACTTGAGAGAGTGGGAGCATATGGTGCATTTCATACAGTCTTTGCATGATCACGTAGAGTACATTGAGTTATATACCATGTACAGTTCATATCTGCATTTACTTCATTGTCTTACACTGCATATTTGACTTGAAATCATGCCTACGATTCTGCGCATTTAGTTCCATTATATTTGTTGAGGTTGAGTTAGCCACTATCTTCTGTCCATAGTTTGGACCTATTACTTACTGAGTTGGTGTACTCACGTTACTCCCTGCACCTTGTGTGCAGATCCAAGCACTTCTGGACACGGCGCCGGCTGCTGATTCTCTGCATTGGAGTTGGACAAGACTATTGAGGTAGCTTTATGACGTTCGCGGACCTCGATTTTCTCTTCCTTAGTTTATTTTACTTTGATGTGTAAGTTTATAGACATTTGTGGACTATGTACGGTACTTTAGACGCTCATGTACTCAGTAACGCCTCGAATTTGGGACAATTGTATCGCATTTTGGGTAATTTGTGTTTTAAATGGATTTTTATTTATGTTTAATCATTCCGCTGTTAAAAATTTAAAGGATGTTTTTATGAAATTGAAATAAAATGTTGGATTTAGGCTTGCCTAGTTTCACGATAGGCGCCACCACGAGCGGGTAGATTTTGGGTCGTGAAAATCATGGCGTAAATCTCGGAACATATCAAATCAGAAACGGTTAATTAGCCAATCATAGGATTTTCTTCTGTAATTAGAGTTATACTATAGGTAGAATTCCTCTACTATTCAAAAGGAGGGTTTTAATCATTTATAAGACACATCATTCACAAATATCAAAGCAATATAATTCTCTTTCTCTATCATATTCTTGTTCATCAACTTGTTATATTTTTAAACTATTCTTGCTCCAATCAGTTCGACGGTACTCTAACTCGAGGGTTGAGTTCCGTTCAAACACTGGTTTGTTTTACTTTATTGTTGATTACTATTATTAATTTTCATATTTATCAGTTGGTGTTAGGTGAAATCACGTATCCTTAAAATTACATTATAAGTTTAATTTTTATCCAATTTTAAGGGTAAACATTGATGTTGTATCCATGTAGAAAAGTGGACATATTGTGCCTTACATGCGAAGTGATACTACTTGAAAAAGTACTCAACATATTCACCTCAAATTCCTGGTGAAATATTTAATCTATTATGTGCATCTCTAGATAAATATATAGACATGCATTTGGAGTTTTTAAAAGAGATTATCTATGATCGTTAGCTCAACTGAGATTTTTTATTAAATGCCTTGTTAGTGCTTGTTCAACAACATTACGCAGAATAAATTCACGACTAATTCGAGGAAGGTTTCTTGAAAACTCTTTCCAATAAGTTCGTATGATAATTTCAGACTTGGCGTATGTTCAGGTCGAGTATCGGGTGGCCCCTGAGTATTTCGACGCTTATTACGGAAGGTTGATATTTTGAAGGTTTAAGAATTTCCTAAGTTTGGATTAAAATGGAATTTTATGTTATCGATGTACGTTTTGGATTCTGAGCCTGTGAATAGTTTCACATGGTGATTTTGGTCTTAGGAGCATGTCCGGACATTGATTTGGAGGTCTGTAGGTCATTCGGGCGTCAATTGGCGAAAGTTGGAAATCTGATGATTTTTGGGAAGTTTGACGGGGAGTGGACTTTTTGATAACGTGGTCGGATTCTGATTCCGTAATTTGGATTAGGTCTGTGGTGTTAGGAGAACTTCCCTTCTTGATTTCCTCATCGTGCGGTTTGATTTCATTGAGGTTGTGCCTTTATTTCCTTCCTACTCAATCTTACTCAATGTGGGGCGCTTGTTATCCATTGGGAGCCGAGGAGTTGTAGTGGTACTGCAAATGTGGTGTAGGATGCTTTTCCCTGCGTGTCCGGGCAGGCTATTATCGTCACCTTGCGGAAGAGTGTTCTTTTGTTCAGCTTAGTATCCGTATTTTCTATCATTTCGAGACTGCGCACGGATTTCTACGATGTCTATGCATTGTTATCGCACAATGTTGGTGTAATGGTAAGGTGCTTGGTTATATATCGAGGTAGTACATGCCTTGAAAGGAGGATTTCTCAGCGCATGATTTAGCGATTCAACATCTAATTCCAGTAAAGGAAAGGAAATCAGACTATGGATGTTCCGGCTTTGGTTGATGGAGTAACGAGACTTCATATTTTCGAGCGTGGTGGAATTCATCTGTGATGTGGTTTCGTTTTCTTTATTTGAATGTACTATGGTTTGTCGGTGTTATGGTCTTCTTTGATTTTCCTAGGGGGCAGGGTGCTATGAAATAGTGCCTGAGAAGCAGTTGTCAGAGATAGCGGTGTGCAGCGGTTCAGAATCGAAATGATATTTCTAATGTGGATGGCTCGAGAAAGATGATCTTCCAGGAGGTTTAGAGTTGGAAGCAATTTATTAGTTCAGGTGCTACAGAGATGGATTTTGATTTGAGGCAGTATTTGGACAATGAAGGATGAGGAAGGACATGGCGGGAGGTGTCTCGTGGTGGTTTAATTACTAGCAGGTAAAGTATGAAAACCAGAGGTCAAGCAGTTACTTAAAGGAAGCAGTTTAACCGAAGTGGGAACGGGAGAGTAGCATATGGATTATGTTGTAGGATAATCACATGCCTTGAGAAAGTTTAGGGCGATTTGGGGAATCATGATTGAAGGTGATTTCGTCTACGAATTTTATTTGGGATAGTAGCTACTGTACCAAGAGAGATGGAATATGGAGAGAGGAGTTTGCTTGAAATGCAGAGGGGCGTGAAGACTTGATTATCGTTCTAGATGCAACGTGACTTCGAGTTTGGGGTGTATTGTTGCACTTTAGTTGATGTTAACGGGGAATGAACAAACTTGTGTAGCTGGTGGATGAGCACGGGCTCAGATGGGCCTACAAATTTCATAGTAGTAGTACCTAGTGCAGCATCATGGGGAGGTGTCGATATGGACTTCCACGGGTGGGATATCTCCTGTGGACAGGTATGTGGTTGTATGATTTTGAGGAAGTTTCTACGAGGAGTTCTGCTTACTATCCAGCGGGAGCTCGAATAGGCAATTGTGACTGATAATTTTGGATTTTTTATGAAAGGTTTAGCAGGAGGTTTCGAGAATTTGGTGGGCTAATAGTGCAAGATCATGGTAATTGGGGAGGAGGAAATCTTGGTAGGGTTCCAGGGTTATGTAATTGTAGCTTCAAGCTAAGTGGGGGAGCCCCACCGTCTATGATTGGATCGCGTGGTTGTCTGCTTGTGCAGTTTCAGGTTATCGGTGTATCTGTTGGTTAATATGACTAAGGAAAGAAAACATCAGTAGTAATTCGAGCAAAGGATATGAGGAATGGTACTATATTTGGGCCTTGTCGATTCATGTTCATGTTTTGGGAAGACTCAGAGTTTATGCTTCTTGTGGGGGGTTAGGTACAAGGGAAAGAATTCAATCAGGTGCTTCTTTGATAGAGTGTTCACGTACTAGAAACGCATTAGAGTTTGGCTAATATTCGGGGCCAAGTCAAAGTGGGTGACTCTAAACATTGGTCCTAGTGGGTCCAAGAATTTGAGTATAGTGCCTAAGGACTTGGAATTTTCTATGTTATCATCGGGTATGCGGTGCAACATTGGAGGAAAGGAAGAAATGGCTTCGGAATTGCAAGAGGTCATATAGAATGGTTATACCAGTTGGAAATGCTATTGTGCGCTTGAGAAGAATATGGGATGATTCATGAGTGATGAGACGATGTGTCCTCGTGATGCGAGTCACTAGGGAGGAGTGCGAGTTTGGTTCATTATGTGTTTGGATGGAGCTATTATTATTTCTAAGGCAAGTCCAGAATAAATTGGAAGAAGTTGGGTCGGTTAGTAATGGTTGAATCCGAATGATTGGGGCAGTGATCAGTTTATTCAGTGTGAAGCTATACATGTAGTTTGTGGTTGTACACTTGGGCTTGAGCTCCACCACAACTTGGTTGATTTGGGAGGTATTTGATTCGAATGTCTTTGTTGTGTAAATGGATTCCGGAAGAGTTATGGCGGTCTTGATCACGACTTGAGGTTTGTATTTTCTGCGGTTTGAGAATTCAGTTGCGTGTTGCATTGGTTCTTCTTAAATGAGCTAAGTGAAAGGTTTCTAGCCAATGAAGTGTTTATTCCACTAGTAGTTCAAGGGTTATGGTGAATATATGTATTATCGCGTAGCAGCATGATGGGTGCAGTGAGCGACATGGAAACTAGAAGTTGAAGGTCAAGGTCAAGGTCCGATGTTGATAGAATATCACTAGATCGGATGAGCATGGGAGAATATAGATGTTCAGAGTAGGCTGGAATTTTATTTAGTGTCACCTGGGAATGGTGTTTTGGGGAAGAGGCTTTGTGTGTTGACTTGCAGATTTTTGATTCACTTTATGGAATTAGAACGATTGGTGGTATGGACGTGCAGACTTTACTACCTGAGCGGAAGGTCATGGGGGCGTATTCCACAGAGAAATTTGTATCAGTGTGGCATGTGAGTCACTTGACTGTTAAAGATTGAAACAAGGTATGAAGGTTATGGTAATATCGCAAATGCGAGAGTTTATGCCTGAGAGGCATTCTATTCCTTGGGTCGTGGACCGTGTGAGTTTTTTCCGGATTTGATGGTTGTTCTTATGTGCCATGGAAAAGCATTATTGTGGATCTTGAGAGATTATTTGCCCAGTACGGTACGATCATAATCGGTTTGAGGTCCGTTGATGGGTCTAAATATGGATGTGTTCTCTACACCAGGCCGAGTGTGTTCATTCAGTATAACATTTCTTATGGAGGAATCTTCGGGCATTGGATGTTATTTTCGTCCTCAGCTATTTTATGTAATACTCTATATGCCATGTGGGTTGTGAGACAGCTTGATTATTCGTATGTGTGTTGAGGTCCCACGTAGCTGTGGTGTTATGTGAGCAAGATGGCACTCGAGATGCAGATCATATATCGCACCTTAGTTGTGCTTGAGCTTCGTAGCATATGGCTCTACCCGTCTCCCCATGATTTGTATTATGCACTTGGCGTGCTTGTGGTTGATAATTCGGACATTTTGTAAGTATAATCATTACGACTTGATGTGTTCTTTGATTTTTATGTGCGGATCGGGTGGCATGCCACCACGGGTATATGGTTTGGATCGGGTGGCATGCCGCCACAGGTATGTTGCATGGATCGGGTACACGCAGCAACACTGTCACATTAGATCAGGTTGCGCGCTGCAACAACATCACATTGGATCGGGTGCACGCCGCAACAGTGTCACATTGTATCGGGTTGCACGCTGCAACAGTGAGATGTTCATCATAGTTTCTTAGACTCACTTTTATGTGCCTTGTTTTCATCCCTGAGGTAGGTTCATAACACCTATTTAGTCGTTTTATTCGTTATGCGGGCGGGGTGATTCCCTGTCAGAGTTCGTTCCTCCTTATGTGTCAATATTCGAGTTGTAGCTTGTCGGTGCATTGATGGCGTCATATGAGATCTGAGTCAGTGTTTGAGGTGGCTTATTGCCTGAGCAGCTGGTATTGGGTGAGACGAGGTTACTGGACCTGGGATCAGTGCGATCGGAGTTATGAAGGGTATATTAAAGAGAAAATATCACTATTCAGTTCAAAATGAGGTAATGGTCCTTGTCAGGAGGAGAGACTCCACGATTTGTTGATTCGGCAGGTGGTTATGAATTTCTACACATCGCTTCCGTCGTGGCAGTATTGTAGGATCCGGAACAGGATTTGTATCGTCATGAGGTGTGTTATGGGCATAGAATTCGTAGAATTGCGGCTATTGTTGTTAGAGAATGTTATTATGGTCAAGTGAATTATACGATACAGGGTGTGAATTCAGCAAAGGTATACAATCGTGTTTTGGTACAGCGCGTAGTGATTGATACGATGTTCGTATGTTAGAACCATGACTTGTAGAGAAATTCGGAGGTTGGAATTTGGTTTTAAGGCTTATTGACTAAATAAAAGGGAGAATTTTTAGTCTGACTCGAGCTAATGTTCTCAACTGGGTTATGGTGGCATGGGTAGGTACACGAGATGTCAAACAGTGGTTTTGGACAACTCCGGAGCAATCCTTAGCACGTTCGAGGACGAACATATATTCAAGTGGGGGAGAATGTAACGATCCGACTGGTCGTTTTGAGCTCTGGCGCGTCGTTCAGCAGGTTGAGGCTTTGAGTAGCTTCACTCCAGGTACTATGACTTGTACATGTGGTCGGAATTGAATTTCGGGATGTTTGGAGTTGATTTGGAAAGAAATTCTAATTTCAAAAGCTTTAAGTTGGAAGAATTGACTAAGGTTTGACTTTTGAGTAAACAACCTCAGAATCAGAATTTGAAGGTTCCAATAGGTTCTTATAATGATTTCGGACTTGGACGTATGAGCGGGTCGAGTATCGTGTGGTCCGAGAGTATTTCAGTGTTTATTATGGAAGGTTGACATTTTGAAGGTTTAAGAATTCCCTAAGTTTGGCTTGAAGTGGATTTTTATGTTATCGATGGTCGTTTATTATTCCGAGCCTAGGAATAGTTTCGTATGGTGATTTTGGTCTTAGGGGCGTGTTCAGACATTGATTTAGAGGTCTGTAGGTCATTTTGGCGTCAATTGGCGAAAGTTGGAAATTTGATGATTTTTGGAAAGTTTGACGGGAGTGGACTTTTTCATATCGGGGTCGGATTTTGATTCCGGAAGTTGGGGTAGGTCCGTGGTGTAATTTATGACTTGTGTGCAAAATTTGCAGTCAATCGAATGTGATTTGATAAGTTTCGGCATCATTTGTAGAAATTGGAGTTCAAAGTTCAGTAGGCTTGAATCTATGTGTGATTCGTGTTTTCGATGTTTTTTTGAGGTGATTTGAGGGTTCGACTAAGTTTGTATGATATTTTGGGACTTGATGGTATGTTTGGTTGAGGTCTCGGGGGCCTCGAGTGAGTTTCGGATGGTTAGTGGATCATTTTGGACTTTGCATGATGGCTGAAGACTGCTGGTGTTTGTTGTTCTGGTTTCCTCTAATGCATTCACGAGAAAGGTGTCGTATTCGCGAAGCGCGTCTAAAGGATGATGAATAATTGTTCTTCGCGTTCGCCAAGACGGGGGACGCGTTCGTGAAGGTTTGGGTAGAGAGTGGATCGCAAATGCGAGAAAGGTGACGTGTTCGCGAAGAAGGGAGGAGGCAGTTGGGGACCCCATGCAATTGGTCAACACGTTCGCGGAGGGAAGGTCGAGTTCGCGAAGTGAGGGGCCAATGAAGCATCGCGTTCGCGAGTGTTTGGACACGTTCGCATAGATAGGATTTTGGTCTGAAGCATTTTTGTGCTTCGCGAATGTGAGGATGCTTCTGCGTTCGCGAAGAAGGGTCGCTTGAGCAGTGTTCTTTCTAAATCGGGGGTTTGGCTTATTTTCACTTTATTTTTTCCATGATAGCCAATTTTGGAGTAATTTTGGAGTGTCATTTTCATCATCTATTATGGGGTAAGTGATTTCTTCACTTTGTGTGTTAAATACATGGTTTATGTATGGATTTGCACATGAAAATTGGTATAAATTGGGATTTTGAAGAAAACCTAGAAATTGGTAATTTTGGGATTTTGACCACGAAATTGGACATAGAATTGGGAATAAATATATTTGAATTCATAATGTTATGGGTAAAGTTTATTTTTGAAAAGTTTCGGAATCCGGGCCCGAGGGTCCAGAGTTGACTTTATTGACTTTTCGAGCGGACATGAGAATTGTTATGAATTGAATTATTATGAGTATTAAAGTATATTTTCATTGGTTTGCACATGGTTTGATTAGTTTCGGAACATTTGGCTTGGAGTTGAGGTGTTAGAGAGGCATAGAAGACGGTTACGAAACTTCGGAGCGAGGTAAGTCTCCTGTCTAACCTTGTAGGGGGAAACTACCCCTAGGTGATATTAATTGTTATGTGCTACTAGTTGTGGGTGCTACATACGCACGAGGTGACGAGAGTCCATACGTAGTTAAAGCATATTTATGTCCGGGTAGACCTAGGATTTTATCATACAATATTTGAATTACTTGAACTTATTTTGTTGACTTAATTAATTGAAAATATGATTTAACTTGATTTAAAAATTTAATATATATTAGGCCCAGCCCTATCACTTGAGTTGTTGGCAAGGAAATTGAGAAACTATAAAAGGTTATATTCACTTTGTGCTCATGTGCTATATTATAAACGCGTATCTTGTGATTCAGAAACTTCCTTCCTTTATTGTGGAGCGGCCCGAATACCTCGGCAGTATATAGATGCATTTATGGTTCGTGTCGCTCGACCCTCGGCAGTGTACACATTATTATGGATCGAGCCGAACAACCTCGATAGAATCATGCGTTATCACTAGTAATTCGAATACTCACAAGATAAACTTTCCACTGGTGCCCGATATTTTACGATAATTCTTATTGATTTGATATTGACACTGGACACTTTCTGAGGGTATTGAGGTAGAATACAAGACTAGGAGATTTGTGCTTTAAAAGAAATGATTGGAATATTACAATATTACAAATTTTCTCTATTATTGCTGTGCACTTAATATATGTTAGAAATTATCATATTATTTATTCATTTGGACCTCTAGTAAGTGTCGATGTAGACCCCTAGTCACTACTTCTCTGGGGTTAGGTTATATACTTACTGGGTACGCATTGATTTACGTACACATGCTGCACTTCCGCACTAAATGTGCAGGATCTGACGGGTCTTTTGGTGATCATCTTGGCGCGTAGGCGCACCTGTTGAGGATGCAATCCAAACTACGCATCGCAACCCAACGAGTCCCATTGTACTATTTATTTTATCGTGTCTATTCTACATTCTAGACAGATGTTGTATTACTATTGTACTTCTTAGAAAATGCTCATGCACTTGTGACACCGAGTTTTGGGAGTTCATTCTGGTTGTTGTTATCATAGATCACGTAATTATCATCATCTACTCTGTAAATTCTATTTTATACTATTAAATTATTTGGAATTAGTAATTTCAAAGTAATAATATGTAGGAATAAAATTGATAAATCGACGTTGGCTTGCCTAAAAACGGCGTTAGGTGCTATCAAGATCTATAGAGGATTTTAGATCGTCACATTCTTCTAGTCCGTAATATATATATCCATGATCCAAACTGAATCTTATATAGACATGGACTCAGCAGGTTAAAGTTACATTCAAGTATATACATACCAATTTTTCTCTCCTTTTTTCACGTTTTCTTCTGGGCTTTTTTGCCTTGCGGAAAAGAATGGTTGAGTGAAGAGTTTCTACTTTGGCATCTTTTTATGCAGAGGCGAATTCAGGATTTAAATTTATGAGTTCAACTTTTAAGTTTTTAGTATTAAATCTATGATATTTTTAAAGTTATGAATTCATATGCTACTATTAAATTTTTACATATAAAATTATGTTCCGCATCAAAAATATTAGGCTCAAATAAATTCGCTACCCAAATGTTGGATCCGCCCCTGCTTCTATGGCATTGGCAGCTTTCCACTGTTTTGATAAAAACTAAAGAAACGTTTTTGAGAACCTGAATGTATGATCAAACTCTCAACACTGCTTAAATGCGGCCCCGTCTGATTATACCAACCGTTGGCATTACTCTTTCATTGATAATTGATTTTTTAGTAAATCGCATAATGACAAAATTGTATTTAATTCTTTTTGAATTGCGGACAGTTCTCTGCTTTCTTTTGTACAACTTACGGGTGAGCGTTCTGACAATTCAGATTGAATAAGAAAATTTTGATTTGGATGTTCGATTTTCGAATTGCAAAAAAAAAATTCAAATCCAATCCAAATAAATTCGGATTGGATCAAATTTTTTAAATTTGGATTCGGATTAATCGATTTGAATAAATTTTTTGGTTTTAAGCTTCTTAGTTGAGATGTTTCTTGTTTCTACGATAATGAATATCCAAATGAAGTATCATATTAAATTGCCTAAAAAGTTTCTCATTTTCACCGCATCCAAATAAAATATTCAAGTAATAAAATCATCATCAATGAAATACAACAAAGACATTAGCAAGGCCGATAAGAAGTAGCAATAGTAAAATCATGTCCAAACAGAAAGTATTCTGATAGTAACTTAGTAATTAGTATTGAATATATGAAATTATGTTCAATGATTAGGGTATTGAACTTATTACTATTAACATATGAATAATTGAAAAAATATAAAAAATAAAAAGTTTGGATTTCCGAATATCAAAAAATGTGTAGTACCACATCCAATATCTAATCCGAAATTCAAAAATCTTAAAAATTAAAAATTTAGTTCATAATCTGAAAATCCGAACCAGAAATCGAAACAATTCAAATTTTGGTTTGGAGTGCGAGTTTGCCCCAACCCTGCCGGTCAGTGTTCCCAGTCGTTGATCAAGTTTTCTTTTCAATTGTAGTTCCTATCCTCAAATTCCTCGCGTACTCATTTCTCAAATAGTGTGTAAGAAAACTTAATTGAACAATATTTGTGTTAAATTTTTAGGACAATATCTTAAATGATATTATATTTAAAATGTATTAATATTATTATAAACCATAGTAATCTAAACTCGTCAAATGAGTGATCAACGAACATAAGAGCGCACTCTCATAGCGTGCATCTTAATGGAACCAACTGATTTCAACTCCAAACACAAAAACACCAATAAAATATTGAACCCAAAGTACAGTGACTAACACAGCGGTTAGAGGACATTTTATGTAAAGCAATTTATTTTTTTCCACCTCATAGTTGGATTGAAACATCATCGGCATATTATGTAAAGCATCTGTTCACCATATAGACTCGGCGAATAAAAGCTATGTCACGTACACCAAGAACAGAAAACAGCCCAGCAATCAGTAAGTCCTAAACTTGTGGTTTTGAATTAAGATATAAGTTGGTGAAATTATGCAGTGTAAAGCCTTGCCACTAATGACAAGTGTCATGAACTCTTCACCATCAGAAGTTTCTGTCTCTTGATCAGCAACCATTTTGTTTGCCTCTCAGTATGCAAATCCCTCACTTCAACATCGACGACTACATCAGCTGCAATGGAGTAAACTTCATCTCTAATTGAACAACATAAATTAAAGGCATGATAACAGCTATAACCGCAATCGGTATGTGAAACGCTACTTGCATGAAGTACTCATGAATATATGTTGGCATCTGTGAATGCAGACCATAAACCTTTTGAAGATTTGATCTGACATCCATAAAAAGCTTTAATTCTGCTCAGGTTTATTAGTAAGAAGAAACTCCCAGAAATCATGCATTGTCTTCCCTGCTTTTTGTTGGAACAATCATCCGCTAGATGGTCAAACCCTAAATACTTAATGAATCAAGCTATTTTATAATTCCATGTAATTAAGTAAAATGTACCTCTATCACTGCTGGATAATGGGCCTATGGCAATAGTTATTGTCCCATCGGTTAAGAAACTGATGTTTTAGACGTCAATGCCATACAAGAAGATAGGTTACTTTGTGTGGTACCCAGTTTTCGAGTGTTGTCTCAATACAAGAACATGGTTCTTCTTGGTGTTCCAACTACTACTGTTGCAGAATAATAAAAACAATAAAGTAAAAACACAGAGATTTTTACGTGGAAAACACCTGGCTCAAAAGGTGAAAACACCACGACCTACTCCTCAGTAGGATTTGCTCAAACTCTTCACTAAAACTCTGAGCCAAACGGACTTACAAAATAAACTCTTTTGTAATCCTAGGACTAACTCTAATCCCTTTGTAGTAACTAGCCCCTAGCTAATTTCTACAAGCTTCAAGTTAACTCTAACTTGAACAATGCGTACCTATTACAATTGCTTCTATGAAAGCTGCAAAAAATACAATATTAAAACTCCTACTACAACCAACTAGACTCAATAATTAATCAGATGGAACTGGTTCTTCTAGTTGAACTGTAGCCTTTGAATCGCACAATGATTCTGCTAGCAAAATAACTCTGGGAACTTTGCTTTCAGATTTTGATTCACTTAAGCTTTTGTGCGTTGAGAATTCCAGCAGAAATGCATCGAGTATTTATAAAGTCAGTTGTTGAGCTTGTCGTCCAATTCTAGTCCAACTCTACCTGGGTGAACAAATTCATATCAAACTCAACTTCCTTTCTTTTGTTACTTTCCTTGCTGAATTCGACTTAAATCTTCTCATCAGTTTGCAACCTTTTCGCATTAGGAGACAATCTCTTGGTTCATTAATATTTCACATTCACAAATATCTCCTATGCATATACGATTCATGTGCCAGCTATTCAGTTCAAGATGTGTGCTCTGATGGACCTGGTTCAACTAGTCAGCCATTTGTCAATCTTCAAAACTATGCAGTGACATGGGTCAACAAATTCCCTCTTTTTGATGATGACAAACTCTGTGCTTAATCCTGTATACACTTCAAACACTTTGTATAGTTTTAAGCATTAATCATAGAGAAACCAAGTTCATTAGGTTATAAATATCACTTTGCAATTTTTTTTTTGAAAAAGTTCAGCACATATCTTCCCCCTTTTGGCATCATCGAAAAGTTTGTAAAATGATACACTTACCAGATTTATTAATTATTACTCATGGACATTGAGGCAACTGCAGGTGCAAAGCATGATTAATCAACACAAGAAGCCAATAAATGTAAGCTAAATAAGAAATTGAGACAAGTCAATAACTAGAAGCAAAATTCATTGATTAGTAACGATTATCAACCACCATACAGAAAAACAAAAACAAACCAACCATGAGCCAAAAACAGAGTAAAAATAGAAACAAGTCTAAAAAGACAGAAACACGTCCCGAACTGGGCACTTGAATGG